>VMBQ01015492.1:0-12382 GCA_007657795.1 Dreissena rostriformis | reverse complement strand
AAGTTTTATCTGAATAAATAACATAGCGACTTTATGAATAATAAATATGAATAAGCTGCGCCTTACATACAACATACAACACGCCCTATGATAATATTGTTCTTTATGTGTTACACTATTTATTTTGTTGCTGTTTAAAGTGTTTTTTAACAAAAAGATGCCTTTTCTTAAAAACCTGCGTGAATGTTTGTGTAAATGCCGAACGAAAAGGCAAGGCATTACTTAATCAAATACGCAATCTAGTAACACCGGCGGAGAAGAATCGTCCGGAACGTGTATGACAGTGAAATCCAAAACAAGTGCCACCTTGAATCGCCTTGATAAACAGATTTTCGTCAGGAAATGTAATTTCAACATTGTTGATATGGAACTTACGTTAACATTTCCACCCCAGACGAAACTATTCCAGCAAAGGCACTCTGGATTGCCATTGGCCAATAGAAAAATGACTCCAGCCGAATTAATAGTGCTAGAAACATTCCGGGCAAGCACCTTTGATAATGTGGATGAAGCTGACGCTTCGAAAGCATAGACCTTGAATATACCTGTTTGCATCGGCTAGTTAGCCAATTTGCTCTCAAATCCTGTGCTCTAATTAAAAGTAGTTGGATCAAATGGATTGACCATAAGTCGCATTATTATCGTGTCTGCTAGCCAAACAACTTAACGCTAAATCCAAGCCTAATTGTTTGTGTGCGCAAAAAGTGCCTGCATATGGCTTTATTTCAACGAGAAGATGACCATGTATTTATTGAAAAGAGATTATACGAGATGTAAGTGGTTTATTATGTAAACATTTATTATCATCACTAAGATTATCAGGTTGACGTCACAAAATGTTGGGTGTTTTGCTTCAACTTTGCTCAATTCAGAGAAATGTTCAATAAGTTGTGATTGAATTTTGAAACACAAGATCGATGATAATTGTAGTAAGAAGACNTGGTAACCGCCTCAAACAGTCAGTTCACAGCACAATTTTAAACCAATTTATGTTTAATCAAACCTCACACTTAGCCTAAAATTTACCTCATAACACACAAATGTAAATAGACATTAACAAAGTAGCAATTCAAATTTAACTGCAATAAAATATATTAATACTTCAATTCGATCCGATTTAATAACAATTTAATTACTCAAATGGAGAAAAAATATTCCAGATATACTTGAAGAATGTCTCACGATTTATGAACTAAACATCATTTATTACCATATGCAGATCATCGGCATGCATCTAAGACAGAACTCGTTATACAGGATTAAGAAAACGCCATTGCACAGCTAGGGTATATTTAACATTTTCATATTTGGTTAAACATAAAAGCATTATATGTGTATTCCAATTATACATTGTTATAAGAAACAAAAACAAAGTAAAAATTATTAAAAAATAAGCGTACATGCACGCACTGTTTGACACTCCTTAATACCTTGTTCCAATCTGTTCCTACATGACAATAACACAAATGTTTTTTGTCAAATGAATCAAACCAAATGAAGTTCTTGAGAATGCACTTGCAAATCAGTTGGAAACATATTTTAATCGCACTTTTCATAACACAGTTGCACACAATGAAAACTACTAAACACAAGTACAAATTGTCTCTCGGCTGATACCAATTACTTCCAACTCAATTATGTTTTCGTAAATGTTTCTCCGGCTAAAACAGAAACATAACAATTTTCCAAAGGATATTGGCACAAGTTATATCATCACAGATAGAATAATATGTGTCACTGTTTCATAAATACAACTCACTTGCGGTATGACCTGTACAAAATCACATACTTGATCTTAACATATCTAACTTTTAGAGCTTAAGAAATACTTTTGATGGACGTGTACTTAAGACACGTGTATAGAGTGGTCATACTTCTTTGTATTCCTATAACATATAAAACCTATCCTGTAATCGTTTAACTAGATGTCTAATACGTACGATACCATTTCACTTATAATATGTGTGCAATATTAGATTCACGCGTAACGATTTGCCATTCATGTTTATCATTTTATATTTCTGCATAGGTACACTTTATTTTAGAAGCGCGTTTGGTTTACATATAATTATTTTTTAAATTGTGTGGTTCGACTACCCCTTAGACCGGTTAACACCCTATGTCTTTTGCAAAGCCCGTTCCGAGACGGTCATCACAGTTTTGTTCATTTGTATTTGTATGATGAGAATGTTTCTGTATGTGTATTATTCGATATATTCAAAGGTTGAACAGCCTCGTAGGTCTTTTCCTAACAAAACCATCAACATACGTCGGCATTATTGCATTACAAAGCTATCACCATATCTCTTTTGTTTGGCCCATCTCAATTAACGAACGGACGAGTACTTAAATATTATTTGACTTAACAACCTATGGAAGCAAAGTCCAACCACTGCACTATTTAAACTTTAAAAAATAAATTCGCATTTTAATCGATATATAAGTAATATAGAGATCTACGTCTTTTCCAGTTATCGATGGACAATATTACACGTTAATTTTAATTTTACTGATTTTAGATAAAAACAATTTAATATAAACTAACATATTTTTTAACAATTGTGTTAAGAGTGTTAAGCAATTGAAAGAATATAATGTGTTAAGTGTTTAAGTATATGTGTAACGATCCGTGCCTTATATATATATAGTAACGGCTAGCTCACCGGACGAATCGTACAGAATGGTTATAATGAATTTTCCTCTTGGCTACCTTGCCAAGTTGATTGGAAAACTAACAAAAAAACAACAATAATTACACGATACTACACTACTCGGAACATAACTATTATGGTCAAAACCTATCTCTTCAAACTACAATCCTGATTTCTCTGTGATGAAACTCGACCAGGACCCTTAACTTCGAAGCTTTTATCATGCAAACTCTAAGTATAAACTCAAAATATACTCCAAAATGATAGGCATTTAAACCTTTTTTCTCAAACCACACACACAAAATCCTATGCATGAAACACCATGCATGAAACCCTATGCATGAAACCCTATGCATGAAACACTATGCACTAAACACCATGCAAAACCCTATGCATGAAACCCTATGCATGAAACCCTATGCACGAAACACCAGGCATGAAACCATAGGCATCAAACACTATGCACTAAACAACATGCATAACCCTATGCATGAAAACACCATGCATGAAACCATAGGCATCAAACCCTATGCACGAAACACCATGCATGAACCATATGCATTGAACACTATGCATGAAACACCATGCATGAAACTTTATGCATGAAACCATATGCATGAAACCCTATGCATGAAACCATATGCATGAAAACATATGCGTGAAAACACTATGCATGAAACCCTATGCATGAAACCATATGCATGAAACCCTATGCATGAAACACCATGCATGAAACCCTATGTATAAAACCATATGCATGAAACCATATGCATGAGACATTATCATGAAACCCTATGCATGACATCATATGCGTGACACGAGGGCAAAAGACAGGTACCTTAATATCACACACTGACTGAAAATACCTCTAATAATGTAGTTTGCGTTCAGACGCTGTCGCAATTACTCAGGTACTACTACCGAACCACGGTTTTGAAACCCAGGGTCTCCTAGATGCAGCACGTATCGCAATGATCCGTACAGACAGTATAATCAAGATTCCCTTGAATCAGCCAATAATGTTTAAATAATTCCCCTGCTTTCCGTAGAGTGTTTGTTAGTGTGTATATAGTCTTCACGATGTTAACCAAGCGTCTGCTACGATCAGAGAAAGAGCAATTACTGTCGAACCGCTCTTATATACCCTGAAAATCATTGGGCGATTCCATTATACGGGCCAAGTCTTTGTAGACTGTACAGGGAGATCAATTTTTACGACAATGGTTTAACGACAATCAATTTCTGGATTTGGGGTTACAAGCCACCAAGAAAACAGTTAGGTGACTGGCAGCATTTTCGCTACATATGCACATTTTGAATTGTCACTTTGCCAAACTGAGGACAAGTATCATTTTTTGCAAAACCTTATGACTGTTCCTGTAAAGTAAATACAATAAGTCTGTATATTATGCCCTTTAGAATATGTAACATCGTTCTTTTATCCAAAAATTTATCGTCTAATACGAGTTGGAAATTTAATTTAAGTTTTATAAATTTCCGGATTGAATATGCAACTATCAACGATCATGTGCGACAATTAGAACTTTATAAAACACCATGTCGCAATCAAGCTTTCATAGTAGAAATACGAGTTAACGTGTATTTTGTTCTTATACTTTTTCCGCAAAATACCTTTTAAAATACAATTTATACAAAGCAAAACACATTTACACGAATACAAAATAACAGCTGAACTAGCAAAGGTTACTTGTTCATTTATGTGCAATTTCAATTTATTTCGATGACACATTACCATACTATTTTGCAGTTTACCACAATGAATAGCAATACTCTTGAATAATTGTGTCATGATGCAATACGTACCAATCTGTCGATCCATGTTGACTTTTTCCAGCAACGTTTTACAAATACAACCCCGCCCATGAAGAAAAAAAAATCAAAATAAATCTATACCAGACAGTAAAATGTAACAGACAGAATGTTAAAAGAAGGTCTTTCCTAAATACCTTTCCGCTTCTCAAGAGATTAATTGACTGAAAGAAGCTTCCTATTTTACGGGGGCCACCATGCCACGAAACCAAAAACTTCTCAGCAATCGCCATTGTCACGCGCATAAGACCCACCGACAAATCTGCACCAAATGCATATACAAACTGCATGGAACTCCGGTTTAATAAGCGGGAGATCATTTGTATCATCACTCAACTGATTTGCGATGGATACCATACATATAAACCCAGGAAAGACACACATGAAAACACCGATGAGTAAAACTACGGAGAGCAACCCGGAAAGGTCAATCAAAACCAAAGCTGAATTTATAACCGGTTAAAGGGCGCCCAAACCTCACACTTGACCCTGATTTATTTACAAATATGATATGTGCTAATACAGAGGCAATTTGGCGGATAGATGAGATAACAATAAATGTTGTATTTGACACTCTTTATACGAATAAAAAAGGCTATTTTCGTAAGTGAATATTGATCCAAATTCAGCAATTTCGGTCACTCGCCGCCATATTATATTTGGTTACAACTGTACACGTATCAATACTCTGTATAATACGACAATTCCGTAGTATGTTGAACATTACGAATCCCACAAACTATATGTTTAAATACTGGGGCATTCTGGTTGAAGCGTGTGTGTACAAATTATGCATACATATGTTAAACTAATACGCCATTAACGTAAAATTATATTATCACTTGCTTATATATTGCAAATGAAGTAACAATACTGATGATTATATTCAACAGTTAATGGTCTTTGGTAAAGCGTATGTTAAGGTGTAACGTCGTCATGTTTTTCATACCATTTACAAAATAATTGCTAAATTATACAATGTCTAACAAAAATCAAGGTCAGTCATAGCTTACATTTTTAATTTTAACAGAACGTGTGCATCTTATCTTTGCAGTTCTTCTATGTTTCTTAAAAACAAAAAATCTTGCACATAACTATGGCAGGATAACGTCTACAATCAAAATAAAATAACACATATAAATATCTTAAACAAATGTAAATACAGTGCAGTTATCAGCTTTTTACTTGTAATCTGGTTACCTGCAACGGCAAGATTCATGATGAACACGTTCATGGCATCGCAATCCTCAATAGTACGCATGTTCTGCTGATCAAAATAAGGACGAATAATGTGTTCAACATCACCAGTTTTCGAAGCTAAAAATACAATACAATATACTGATAAATGTATTATATAAATCACATTAATTGAAGGTTTAATACAAGTTTGAAAGTGTTGTTTTCCTGATAGAAAGGGTCTGTTTATTACGATATAATGATTCAAACATTGCTGTCTTGGTGTTAGCATTTCTTCTTTCTAACAAGATAAAGTAAAATTGAAGATATGTGTGTATCAATATACATGTGTGTAGGAATTAAAAATTTATAAAATAAACTTTATAATAATGTGTACATGGCCTAAGTGCAAATTGTTAGATGCACAGTGGTGTTTTTCTTCGCACGTATGGACATTTGAATAGTGTTTACATTTGTCATTCATACACCTATTTATAATTTTAAAGACTGCTCTGCGAGACCTTTGATCAAAGGCATTGAAACGAAACTGAATCGTATTCTATGTTTGTAAAGTAGTATGATGTATACTTAAAGTTATATTTATAAACTTATAGGCATAAATAGGAGATTCCTTTGAGTTTCATAACGTTTGAATAATTCATATGCTAGTATGCAACACGCCCTCAGTAGCGTGCAGTTGGCAAATATCATTGGTGTGAATTATGTCTATAGATGTGCTTAACTGATTATATTGAGTTATCAAAGTGCCCCTTAAATATTTTTACTCAAATATACACAGCAAATGATTCAAAATATAAACAAAATGAAACTGCAGACAATTTATCAAATTCGTCACATGAATATTTGTGATTGGTTCCGATGATTAAACATACTAAAGAATCATTTTCAGTATTGAACATTCGTGTTACCATCCTCTTGTCATTAATTTCAAGCGAGTACACACTTGCTTATACAATACCAGACAAAACATACACTAAACATCGTACAATATAAACAGTAATAACAGCTCACCATTACTCATACGGACTGGTATACACTTGGTCTGTCATATGTTTGGCGGCGGCGATGGAGGTTAATAAATATATCATATGCAACTGCCATAGGTAGACACAATCTCATAAATTATCATGGGGTGTTCGGTTATTTTGCTATTAAATTGCAATAACGGTAAACAGGTGCACTTTGATGTGTGCTTCAATTAAGCAAACATGTTAGTGTGGAATCTGCTNTTCTTATCGAGACGTCGGATATATTGATAGGACATATAACGGATTGTTTTAACAAGATATTCGATTCGGGTCATTTTCCAAAATCTTGGTCCTATGGTTATATCGTGCCGTTACATAAGAAAGGGGACAAAAATAATCCAAACAATTACAGGGGAATAACTCTGCTTAGCAATTTTGGTAAACTATTTACCAGCGTACTAACAAAGCGAGTTGAAAACTGGGCCGAAGAAAATAAAATACACACTGATGCACAGTTCGGTTTTCGGCCCGGCGTCAGCACTGTTGACGCCATTTTCGCATTACATTCTTTAGTTGAATATATGCTATCAAAAAAATCACGTCTGTACTGCGCATTTATAGACCTTAAGAAAGCATTCGATTCCGTTTATCGTAATGCTCTATGGTTTAAACTTTTCAATATGGGTTTAGATGGTAAACTTCTGTCCATTTTCAAAGACATGTATTCTACAGTAAAATCTTGCATAAAGCACTGTAATACGTTTTCCGATTTCTTTGATATATCCGTTGGCTTAAGACAAGGGCAAAACAACTCGCCGATCCTTTTTTCATTATTTTTGAAAGACATTGAATCGTATATAAAACATGATGCGGAAGGCGACCTCGGTCTAAACTTGTTTGATTTGTCATTTTTCATTTTACTCTTTGCCGATGACATGGTCTTGATCGGAAAGTCAGTTGAGGAGTTACAAACAAGTCTTAACAATCTATTTACTTATTGCGAAAAATGGGGCTTAGAAGTAAATACCGAGAAAACAAAAACTATGGTCTTTAGAAAACGAGGTCAAATAAAAAATACCGAAAAATGGTCTTACAATAAAATAGAATTACAAAATGTTGATAATTTCAACTATCTCGGAGTAGTATTTCAATACACAGGAGGTTTTCAGCTGAATAGTCAGCATGTAATCGGAAAGGCAGTAAAGGCACAAAACGTTTTGTTACTTAATGTAAATAAATATGACGTCACTCCTCGTATTGCGTTGCAGTTGTTCGACGCCTTTGTATCCGCGACATTAAATTACTCTTGTGCTGTTTGGGGTTTTCATAAATCCAATGAAATCGAAAGGGTACATCTGAAATATTGCAAATCAGTATTAGGCGTTAAACAAAGTACTTGTACTGCAGCTGTTTATTCGGAATTAGGACGGTATCCTATCTATATTCAACAGTATGTCCAAATAATGAAATTCTGGTTACATATTTTGTACTCAGAAAATGTGGTTATTAAAACAGCATATTATACATCATTAGATTTACACGAGAAAGGATACAAGTCATGGGCCTCGAAGGTGCATACACTCTTAAATGAGTTCGGTTTTAGCGACGTTTGGGCAAATCCCTTTAAATATAGCCTAAACGAATTTGTGCAAATGTTTAAACGTAGAATAATCGATTGTTTTTTACAGAAACTTAGAGCCGATATCGTCTCTAGTGCTTTATTAAACCATTTATATATTTATTTAACAGATTCGTTTGAACCAGCAATTTATCTCGATAAACTATTTAATAAGACTTACCGCCGCTCCTTGTCTCGTATTCGATTATCATCGCATGGATTAAGAATAGAAACGTGTCGCTACGGTTCTGATAGACTTCCGAGAGAGGAGAGGACATGCTTACTGTGCAACAGCCGCGATATTGAGGATGAATTCCACTTTATCATTATTTGTAATTGTTATACAGAATTACGCATTCGCTTTTTAAAAAGGTATTATTATAATAGGCCGAGTATGTTCAAATTCATCCAGCTTGTTAAAACAACCAACAAATCAGAACTCATTGGACTGTCTAAGTATATCTATTTCGCAAATAAGCATAAAATCGACTTAATTAAAATGAATCAATAACATCACATTTTTGCTGGATGTTTTAAATGTGTTTGTTATATATAATTTCAGAATTATGTGTAATATATAATTACTGCTATTAAATCCCTATGTTATTGCCAAACTATATGCATTTTCTGCTCAAATGTTTTGTCGTTGATTGTATTTCATTTTAGGATTGGTTAAATGTCATTTAATAGTTTTAGTTTTAATTAATCTAATATGCATTTTGATTTTGGAATAAATAGAATCCAAATATTTATTTCACATCAATTTTGTTAAGAACATTCTCCGAAATTAAACTAACAATTATGCCAATCACATTTCCTTGACATGCTATTTTATTGAAATATTTGCTATGTTTATATGGCTATGTACTGATTGTATTCGCCAATAAAATTGTCTGTCTGTCTGTCCTAAAGAGAGAATTAAACTAGGACTTTTAACATACATTCAGATTATTACATCACTTAACGATTGAGCAAAAGTGCTATGAGATGTAAAAGCACCATTCAATGCAGTTTTATGGAGTCCAATTCGTTTCAATCGTTGCCTTCATATAGCATTCTAGTGTTGTGCTTCAATTTTGTGATTCATAACCATAAATTAATGATTTAAAGCATCATTATCTTATAGACTGCTGAACAAATTTTATTTCAATATTACCAGTTCAAAGCAGAACAACACGCATATAGTAAGCATACATTCAAGCAATATCTGAACTAAATAATACATAGTCCCATTGAATTCCTTGCTAAATATATTAAACATTCCTTGCATACGTTCATAACATGACACAGCAGTATGCTTTTAGCTTTGTTATTGATAATTAATAATAACTAGTGCAATGAATCACACGCATCATATGTGGAACGTGGTCAAAAAGTGACATTGCATTCTTTCACCGAAATATTCTTGTTATGCGAACACGCTCACAGCAAGAGATACATTTATGAACATTTTAGGATCAAAGAAGGTTTCAATTATCTGATTCGTAGCATATTGTACTGATGTCTTAAACAATTGGCACGTATGTCTTGCCCAAATTTATTACTTCACATTACAATTAAATTCAACTATACCGCACAAAACTTCATATTATATGGTAAGATTAATTATAAGATATGTCGACCTGAATGAAAACGTTTGTCTAAGATCTCATAGAAAACGGTGCTGAATATCAAATATTGTTTTGGTCTCTTGTTATGTCGTATATCAGAAAAAGCCTTGCTTGCAATATCCAATACAATGGTGTAAATTATGTGTGTTCGTTGTTTGCTTGTCGTGGTGTTAGGCATTTGGTCACAAACCATACACATGTATCTCGTATTCCAACCGGCTGCCAGTTCACTATTGTGTTCAATTAATCTCAAGTGCGCATTTGATAATATCAGAAATGAATTATTGTGCAACGATTCATTAACTAAAAATGAATTCACTGAGAATCGTCACAACGGTTTTGTCGCATATTGATATCCAACCTTTTATCATGTTCGTTGATTTTCGAGTTCAGTATTGTAGAAACGCAACATTCACATTTTTTTAAGTACTTATATGAAACCATATGTGAAAACAATGAAACAAATATCAATTGCGTAATCTGCAATTTCAGTGGGTCATTATTGATTAGGAGAAATCGTGTTCAATGCTTACTCTTAGAGCGTATTCGCTTAAAGAAGCTTCTTAACCGGTTTTCGTATTATTTTAAACATGTTATTCCTTGTATTTAGTAATGCATATATAATTTTTTGAATATTTGAAAAGTGTTTAATAAAAATACATTTAAGGATCTAATATTTGGAATTTTAAATTTTAAGTTGAATGATTTAAGCTTTGTACGCCTCAAAAGGAAACCGTGTATCTTTCATTATCAGTGGAAAAGCAGACGTCCTTTTAGCTAGGGACGTGTTAATCACATGGAACAAATACATATATAAACTACAGATATAACGACGATATTAATCATAACAAATAATGCAAATATTGTTTACCGCAACATTGTTTTGCGACATCACTGTATTATACAAAAAAACATTTCAGCACTTATTGTTCGTATGTTCAGTAGTATATAAATAGAAGATAAACATGCGTTTATCTAAACTTTATATTTTTCTATGTCTTATCCCTTACTTTAGATTCGGCCACCCCCATATTTTGAAAAGTATGAATTATTTATGCTAGTACGTGATTTATTTATATTTATTAAAAACATTATATCACAAACATGTTATGTCCTGGTTCAAAATGCGTGAATTGTACATTGTGTTTGGAAAAAATAATTAAACAACGTTCATTCATTTACTTTGATTTTGTTTTAATTTTTTAACAGTATGTAAGTGTGTATTAATTAGTTTGCAAGCATATTTATTTAATGATTCATATGAGCATTATCAGACAAGTGTCATGTTTCACTAGCACTATTTTGGATAATGTAAAACCATTTCACCAAAGGCCAATGCTTTATTATATGTCAACAAATAATAAACATGATAACATGGCCTTGGCAAACAACACTCAAATACCTGTTTTGCAAGTTTACGATTATGCGAATCAAATAACGTTCTATGTATTGATTGACGTTTAACGGATCATTATGCAAAACAGAATCGTGTATTATTCTCTTTCATTGGCATTGTTTCTGAAATTAAATTATCTTGCATACCGTGTGTGTAATTGCATTACCGTCCATTTCAAGAATAGACTTAGATATATGATACTGGAACGGATTTAGTATAATGGTTTCGTCTAAGACATTTGTATTGTTCAATATAAGTGCATGCGTAGAATACAAACGGCAATGTCCTAAATTAATAAGCGATCACTATTTCACAATGTTCCTTTCCAGAGGTAAAGGCTTATGTCGTACGTGGTCGCAATATTTGTGTACGAATGACAATTTGTGTAGATGACATTTGCTTCTAACCTTATGTTGTGATGCATGTAATTGTGTATTTGTTTCACACGTTCATGTTCGTACGTATTTAGATAATATATTGCTGGTTATAACAAATGAAAAAAAATTGGGGGACTGTACCCATGTACATTCAATTGTGTGTTGCACGATAAAAGACGGATAATTAAAACTCGACTTACGTCAAAGATATCACTAGCTAACGCAATTAAAATTAAAACATATAATAACAAAGCATTTATGCATTACACTGTTATTTGCAAGAACGAATTTAAAACAAAAGCTCAAATTACCAAGAAAGAAAAGGGCGTTTGGTAACACATGTTACACATATTGGTCAAATAGTTTATAAATTTAAAAGTACTTTTTGTTTAAGTACGCATACGGGTCAACATATTTATGAGTTTTAACATATATTTAACCACAAGCGACAAGTACAACAGGCATACACTAAACTTGATTTGTTCGGTGCCCACACACTCCATGTGTCTCGTATCATAGGTCAGTCGTCTATAAATGTAGACATCTGAAAATGACACATTGAACTTCAACATAACTACGTTGCGAAATGATTAAATAAGCTAAATACCATTGTCTTAACAAATGTCAACATCTACTAATATTGTCAGTTTTAAATAATAAATGTCGACACAATCATGCATTCTATTCAAAGTGGGACATCGTTATGTAACCATCCTTGGATTTCTAAGCGCAGAT
>VMBQ01015491.1:0-12380 GCA_007657795.1 Dreissena rostriformis | reverse complement strand
GTAGGTAGGTAGGTAGGTAGGTAGGTAGGTAGGTAGATATATATAAATGGTACTTCTTATAAAATTACATTACTTATTTAAAAAATAAACGTGTTTGCATCTTAAACCAACTCAATACGATGTAATGGTGTCTGTGTACCACAATGCATATCAAGCGCATTATTCCAGTTTTATGTCATATATCAATAACCATTCAGGTATACGATGTTTGTAAGGGACAACATCCTGTCACTGGACGTTACTTATGATACTAATAATTGTCCACAAAAACAAGTTTTATTAGTTGAACGCTATTAACAGTGACGCAATTTTCACTAATGTTTCATAATTAATGTGACAACATAAATACGCCTAGAAGTCATGGTATAATAATAAATGAGCCTCGCTCTGTGAAAAGGAGGTTTAATGCAGGTGCGTAAAGTGTCGTCCCCGAATAGCCTGTGTAGCCAGCACAGGCTTATCTAGAACGACACTTTACGCATATGCATTAAACCCCCTTTTCACAGAGCGCGAATCAAGTATTATTAGTAGAACGCTATTAACAGTGACGCAACTGTCACTTATGTTTCATAATTAATGTGACAATATCAATAGTCCTTACGTCATAACTTCGTGTGAAATGATAAATTTACACTCGGCTGTTTGTTCCTGTCTTCATTGACGCCCTTGTGATTTATTCATACCGCTCAAAACCCTTAAATCATTGTATTTGGTCGATGTGCGAGGCTACATCGAGAAGTATTTCTGACAAAACAAGAGTAACAGGGATCACGTCATCAACCAGTTTCTTTGTAAGCAGCATCATTTCTTAAAAAAAAAAAAAAAAACAATCTTACAAATGACCAATATCTTTATGTCTGTTTTAATGTTTTAATTGATCTTGACTGACAATGCTAAACTGATGTGTATATTACATTATGTTTTGATAAATAATTGTTTTTGGCATGTGTGTTAATTAAGTTTTTTAATGTAAACGTTAAAACGCAATTTTACTTAACTTCGTGACATAACACGATTTTAAAACTTCAAACATTATTTTTGAATTTATCAAGATAACTTTCGAGTTTCTATATATAAATATAATATAAGCATTTTGTCGATGTGGTGAGATGAGACAAAAACGAATTCACTTCTAGCAAAGGTAGCAAAGGATTTATAATATAAATGCAATATATCCTGAATGACTCATTTTCATAAATTAGTTCATACATAGTATAGTGTCGTTAGCTAGCATACTTGACATTAAGTAATACCGATGTAATAAAAAAAAATCCAGAACGATACTAAAATATATTTGTATAATAAAGTGTTCTCCAGAACGATAATTAAGTATATTTGTATCAATAAAACGTCTTTCAAATGGTTAAGTTGTCGTCTAGAACGTGTATTTTCGAGGAAAAGAGTCAAATTTTATTCGGTCATCACTCAGAAAGACAGACGTTAAAGAGCTTGGAAGTATTGAATATTATGCTGCAATAATATATGTTTACGTTGGTGAATGATTCCCAGGTGATGGCAATGGTGGTAACAAGCAAGTGGTGTAATATTCACACTTTGTACCGCCCATGAATATACTTGGTCATAATTCATTAAGACAGACGTTTAAGTGCTTACAGTTATCGACTAATGACATCAAAAATTGAATGTTATGCTGCAATGTGAAGAATATATGGGCCTCGCTCGGGTAAAACGGGGCTTAATGCATGTGCGTTAATTATCGTCCCAGATTAGCTTGTGCAGTCCGCACATGCTAATCAGGGACGACACTTTCCGCTTTAATGATATTTTTCGTTTAAGCAAGGTGTCTTCTTAGCAAAATTTTAGGTTAGGTGGAAAATGGCAACCCTGATTAGCCTGTGTAGTTCATTCACATGCTCATCTGGGACGATACTTAACGCACATGCATTAAACCCCCTTTTCACGGAGCTCGACTCGTATATAATGTACCAAATATAAAGTGTTTTAGATTGATGATACATAGGTTATCAAACACGAAGAACACTGTAACTCAAATGTCACGTACATGTATTTAACCTAATACAACGGTTAACCTATTAAAAATACTAATAATACTCTTGCAAATATGCGTAACATTTGACCGACCATCGTAAACAGCCGCAATAAATGTGAATTCAGGTCGTAAATTACAATGAAATAAAAGAGTATTGTGTTTCACGCATTATTCATAGAATAGAAATGACATGGCCACGTGACCATGAAAACGGCCTAGTTATACGGATTGAATTGTGTTTATAAGGCATTGCATTCATATATGACCCGCGGAAATGGGCCTCATTGCAAATGCGGACAGCGAAGCTCCAGACCAGCCTGCGCCTCCGCCCAGTCTGGTCACGAGCGACCCTGTTCGCTATAAAGTCATTCAAGGTTTCGTTGTCTCATTAGCAAACAGGTAAGTTACTTACCAGACTGAGTGGATGAAGGTTGGTCTTGACCTAAGCTTGTCGCATATTGCATAATACCCATTTTCGCATGACGCGGCTCATTTATATTACTATGTGTAACTTTGCTCTTTATTTGAGGTGTTTGCTCAGGACAAATAAAAAATAGGTCCGTTTCCGGTCGCCCGACCGTGTCTCCCGAATCGGCGCCGACCCTTAACTTTTTATTGGGGTCGCCAAAAACAAAATCAAGAAAAAAATCCTTTCAGTGTCGTTCATTTCGGTTCATTTCTCAATATTAGATGTAATATCAAGCAAACGAAGCATATATATATATATATATATATATATATACATGTATTTCTTATTATAAGCTTTAGTAGCCTTGAATTTTGCATCTCGACAAAACTTACAGTGCCACAGTCCCTTACTATCTTTAACATACCAGTCAAAAGACGACTGATTCAGTGATTTAGAAAAACTCTTTTTAGGTGTGTCAGTCAAATTAGATTCAGAGTCAATCTCACACAATTTACGTTTCTTGGAACTTAGTTTGGGCGAATCGCCCTGTAACCAACTCGTTAGAGACATTTCAGAATAAGCAGTGCAATCTTGTGTTTACAGTCCGAGTTCTCGATACAGAATTATCATGACCAAGATAATGAGCATTTTGAATCATCATAATTGGGGACATACGTTGATTGTTCGCAGTTTTCGTCGGCATCAACTCATCTTTTCCCGTCCGGGACCATTTTTAGGCATCTACTACTCGCGAAAAGCAAGTTTTCATGGTTTGAAAAACGGACAATACAGGCGTGGTGCATAATATATACATACCTGTCTACCAAGAACAGATACCAATTATTACATAAAAAACGACATTCTTTTAATCCACATTGTTTTGGGGACACTAATTGCGATAATTGACATCAATAAACAAAGTGTCTCGCCCGGTGTCGTGTCATGTTTTCTATAAGCCGAAATGAAGCTATTTGATTCACTTAAATCCTCCGGTTGAATTTGAGCACTTCAGCTGAAATCCAGTCTTGACCAGATTTTCCGGTAAATCAGTACACAGTACATTATCTGTTTCAATAATAAACTACCTTAAAGAGCGTAACGTCAAAGATACAGCATTCTCTGCCCTACAAAGTTTTCCTTCGACAGTGTATACACCCACGCTAATTTTCGCGCGCTTTTTACAAGGAAAATACATGAAAAATAGATGTTGCTACCGTAAGAGTCGGGTAAGCAATAACATGGGAAAAATCATTTCACGCACGCTTTACATGCGTATGGCGTGGCGCTGTACATTGCCGCATAGTTTTCGCACGCTTTTTGTGGGGGCAAAGGAAATACATGTGGACTTTTTATTTAAAGATAGAAAGTGTGTTTTGGATTACAAAATTTGTGTTCTCATTTGGGAATTCAACAAAACATTTATATGATATTTATAATGGATTCAATATTAAATTTCAATATTAACTTTGTTAAAAAGCTTTACGTGTCGAAACAATGTTTTGATAATGTTCGAAAAGCACAATTTCCGGGAGGATTACATCCCGTTGCTATCATCAGTCTCGTAAGCAACTGGCCACGATTTTATCGTAGAGCCCGATTAGTGTGGTAGGTATAACAAAGCCATAAAACTGCAATAAACCACTGAAATTATCGATTGATAGTGACACGGGTGTTCCATTTACTACGCCAGGGGGCGGAGTTTCGTCGATTCGGTCAGTTGATTGACTTCCGCGTGTATTCGGTAATAAACAGAAGCCACTTCCATTCTAGTACCCGACAGACAAAAAAAAAACCTACCTACCGACCCTGTTTTTTTTCCCAAGGAGACCGGAAACGGCCCTTTTTTTATTTGGCCTCATTCGACCATTCTAGGGATACCGGTAGTCACTTAAGAACTTTACAATATAAATTAAACATGGTAAGATGAAACAGGAAATAAAGGAAATGTCTTTATTTAAATTGCACATGCATGTATAACAATTTGTTTTTAGTCGACCAAAATTAGCCTAAGACTGTTAATGAGAAAGCATCTACTATAACTATAACAATCTTTCTTTGCTTCGGTTCTGGTAAATTATCATGATAGGCATGAATGAGTGATATATTTTTTTATTGATTTCCATATCCGTCAACACCACATTGCAGATGACAAACGTAATAGAAGGCGCTTTTGACTAGATAGTCGTATCTCAAATGGTTCTAAATAGTGAAGACAAGTGATTAATAATAAAGCACACATACATAAATACATAAAGCTGACAGAATCAACAATTAAGGACAAAAAGTGTGTGGTATAAACAGCAATAACGTCCGATTAGGCTTGCTAAGGGTGGCGTGTTCTGAGAAAACTGGGCAAAATGCATGTGCGTAAAGTGTCATCCCAGATTAGCCTGTGCAGTCCGCACAGGCTAATCCGGGACGACACTTTCCGCCGAAACTGGATTTTCGTTAAGAAGAGACATCATTAAAACGAAAAATTCCATAAAAGCGAAAATTGTCGTCCCTGATTAGCCTGTGTGGACTGCACAGGCTCATCTGGGATGACAATTTACGCACAAGCATTTTGCCAAGTTTTCTCAGAACACGCCACAAGGGAGCATGAACTACCTCTTCCGTCACAGCAAAGGACACATATCTGGCGTTTTTTGTTTGCTTATGTTCGTAGACAAAAGTATATTAGAAATTGGAATGGATCGAATATCGGATGGCTCGAACTAGTTTTGTCGGTCCCGGCGAGTTCGAGCCATCGGTTTTCGTCTGTATGTCGTGCATATGGATTCCCATGAGCAAGTGAAGTATATTGCCATAGATATATTACCAGAAAAGCCAGTAAATACCATGCGATCTTAAATACAGAAGCAAAGCAGAAGTTCAAACCACAGGAATGAATGATACCTTTGGTAATGCCTGAACAAGTTATACTAAAAACTTTAAAACCGATCAGTAAATCATTTTAAATCGCTAGCCCTTAACCCGATTTAAATTCCCAATGCTTTGCATTGACCGTTCCAAGGCGGTGTTCCCAGTTTATTTATTTTATGTTTATAATTAGTTTTCTGTTATAACAGTAGTAGTAAAAACAACAATTTCTCTCCCGATAGAGTTTCTATAGTGTTATTGTGCACTGTATTAGCACTATGTGAGTCAGTGTCCTGCATAAGGCAGTGTTCCATACATGTCTCATAAACAACCACGTCAAGAAAATGTGCAAAACAAAACAATATAAAGTTGGTGAAAGGGTCAATGACTTTTGAGTATGCTAATTGACTCAGTGAATGCAATTAAAAGAGATTGGTCGGATGCAGAATCATTCCTACTGTAATATCTGCTTTGGTAGACTCAGGAGCCACATGATATGTAATCAGACATTAAATATAAAAATATTACGAAATTGGTTCTAACAAATCGAGCTTCATGAATCAAATGTGATATTAAGAGCATACATTGGACACTCTATCAAACCCATGGGGCACTGAAATATACAATTAACATAATTATAATGGGAGACTTTAGTGCCAAGACGGGCAGTGATAATCAAGGATATGTGAAGATCATGGGGAAGCAATGGCTATGCGAGATAAATGAAAACGGTGAGAGATTTGCCGGACTGTGCGCCACATGTAACCTGGTCATCGGAGGAAGTGTTTTCCACCACAGAAGGATACATAAGGCAACTTGGATATCACCAAACTTGTTAACGGAGAACCACATCAAGCACATGTGCATCGTGAGTCAGTTTCGTCGCTCTCTTCCGATGTATGCGTCAAGCGAGACCCAGACGTTGCTTCGGACCATTATATCCTTGTCGCCCGATTGAAACTAAAGCTCAAGGAGGGTTGGGCAAGGGGTCCAGCCAACGCCAGCGTTACAGCATAGCCACGCTGAAAGACACACGGAAGCAAAAAGAGTTCAGGTTCACTCTCTCAAACAAGTGTTCAAGGCGTATTGCCGCTTATATGTGTTCTTGTTTTTATGCTCTAGAAACCAGCCAACACGAAAGAACGACTTATGTCATATAAAGTCTCATCTGCCTTTCAGTCGCGCCAGCACGCCGACCTGCCAAACGACAAGTTCCTTTTTTGTCGTGTGTCGCTTGAATATGTTTCGTTCTGTAGTATGGTTGTGTTTGCTCCCATCAAAAATGCAAACACGCCAGAATGATATGGCACAAATCCGCCATTATAATAACCAATTTCATGAGAGAAAGTCTTGTTCCCATGTTCTAGTATAATACGATGCAGACAAAACATAAAACCCAACATTTACGTTCTAAAAGCNATAATATATATATATATATATATATATATACGATTTGTCACAGCTGTCAATAATTCTATCTAAGAATCATTCATTCTAATGATCTTATTATTTTTGTATATAACCGTCTCTGTGGCGCAATCGGTTAGCGCGTTCGGCTGTTAACCGAAAGGTTGGTGGTTCAAGCCCACCCAGGGACGTTACTTTTACCAAAATATAAACATTATTCTATTGATTCTTTAACTTGGTATGTTCTCATTCGTTTTTTTTTCAATATTTCGATACATAAAACATCTACATATTCTATCTAATAAATATGTATATTCTAGCAGAGATGAAAGCAGTCAGTTTACTTATACGGAGAAAAAGACGTATACAGCTTTTAACCTGGCAGTAATAATTGATCACGATACCAATACTTATATACATAATTAATCGATGGAGATTGGCTTTGGAAAAAGCTGTTTGGAAATGATTGTTTGTTTGAGCTGATTTTGAGTCTTTGTTGGTTTCATAATGTGTAATGTGCCGATACAATAAGGGCTTTGAGATTTTACTATTCAAATTATATGACGAAACCCTTGTTTAATGTATAAATTAAAATACATCTAGCATAATTAAAGGCAGAATAAAACCAAATGTGATCTTTCGCGTGTTAAGCGGATGTGATTACCACTACACCATGATATCTCTATTGTGTGAACAATACAATATTTCGGTTAAGCTTATTCTGAACGCTTTTTTTTAGCCCTAATATTGAACAAGTAATCGGAATATGATTAATGGATTCCACGTCGGTTAAACGAACATATGCAATAACATTCGTGTTTAACACGTATTATATTAATTTAAAAACACATCGGCCCTGCGTGTTCTTGAACTACAATCTTAATTCAGATAATGTATTTATCAAATATAAACCTGTTGTTCATGCATTGCAATTTGCATCAACACTTCTGTGTAGATTAAATCCGTTTACCTGAACGAGACTTAAACAGGCCCTCTATTTTACGTTTGTACATAATGCATCGCTTATGTTTAATGGAAAACATTGAATACGCGGATGAATATTAAGAGCCTGCATAATCTTCGTCGGAAATATTTTTTAAATGACCATCACAGAAATATTTATTCCCATAACGCAATATTTCTCTAACGTTTATTTACGTTTAGCATTTTCATTGAAATATCCAATGTTACCGCTGACGCTTCGACCTTAAATGCTACAACGGCGTCTGAAATACGTCAACGTAAACTGCTACTACCTTTTTTCATAGAAGCAGTCGTTTATGTGTTCTGATGTGTTGATCAAAGGTTATTTAGGTGGTTTTACACGTTCGAAGAATCAACATATCCATGCCAATAAAACTTCACCGTTAATGCATGTATTTGTATTTATCACCTCCCTGTATTTATGATCAAATATCACACGAACATAAGTGTGTTATCTTTGTGCTGGTGTTTCACGTTTAAATACATAATTATTTATAAACGGCACGTATATTAATGGTCCAACAAAATGAACTAAACATAACTTTATCAGATAAATACAAAAGGTATTTTAATATAATGTTACATGATACTGTTATGTTGATCAAATGCAATAAAGCGATGATGCTTACGCAAAGGGCTGCTAAGGGATAAGGACCGTTATATTCATACGTTATATTATGACTGTGTAGTTATGAAATATAAACAAATTACAGTTAAATACATGAGATTAATGTGTAATTGTGTATAGAAATGTAATCTATACGAACGAATTAGTCATTTACAGGACATAGTCATTTACGTGAATCTAATAATTACTTAAATCAATCCCATCCCATACGTGCAAGCCCGGCATATTGGACGATCCACCTCGATTTCTGTAAAATGCGGAACCGATAGAGGAATAATTCATTTTAAAATGATAAATAACCCAACTAATTTCACTTGTGTTTCCTTCATTATCACATGAGAGCATTCTATAACTTGTTATTTTATAATAATTTCGCCTCATCCTGTTCTAATTATGAATCCCATAAATCAAAATGTTGATTAGCCCTCTCCATTAATCACCATTTATGTCAATGCATTGTGTGAACACGAATATTATCAGGTAATTGAACTTAAGATAACAATGAATTCCGATTTTTTCCCAATCAGTTTCACGCACATAGACGCCACTATATCCTTCACGAACGCGACAGGCCTAATTCGCTAGCCGCAGGAATTTGTCTATAAAGTGGGTTTGTAATGGCTTGTTTGTTGATAACAAATTATTATCGTTAACTGTACTTCACTGAGATGTTTGAGAGAGCTTCATGGGACTGCAAGTTAGTATTACTCATAGGTTCTTTCTTTCATGTTACGGCTAAAATATGCCTGCGGTGCTAGTAAAGTAGAATTTGAAATATATTATTCTGACTTCATTATTGTGTGTAATAAGGAGTTCAGACAAGTGTGGGTGCCCTTGTACATCAACGGTATCTTACCTTACAAGCCTGATTTTTTAAAGGTAAGGTATGAAACACTAGAGGACGGTAACAGGATTTTTTGACTTTCATTATTCCTATAGAAACATTAAGCGAAGTTTGCACTCATGATTAACGGAAACATGGTGTTGGCCACTTGATGTCGATACAGCTTCTAAACCCGAATATGATCGTTCAGCTTAATATGAAACATTTTAATTACTACTCTTTTTTACTGATATGAACCGACCATAAATAAAATGGCACATGTGCTTTATAATTTTTTTAATTACAATTCTTATGAATCTGTATTCTGATAAGCTAACTTTCATGTTTGATAACACAAATCATAAACATAATTATATCCGTGTAGGTATCATCAAATAAATCGTGTTCAAAAAGTATTATCAGTAATTACCTAAATAATAATGCGATTCTGAAGTTTCTCCGCCAAGATCTAAACACACAGAAACCCACTAAAGGGACACGCCTATTTCTTGCGTTGCATGAACCATCTGATGCAAAAGAGTGCATGCTGATAATATATCACCATCTTTTATCGGTACTTCATAAAAATTGTTTGGAAAATGAACTTGGAAAAACCCAGACTTTCATCAATTAATAATAGCTTTCATCCAGGTAAGTTTTGAGACTGCGTCTCAATGAAATAATAAGATCACCATAAATCAGCCCGATGTTTATTTTAATGCCGTTGCAAAGAAATCTGATATGTTATGTGTAGATCATTCATCCAATTTTTGGCGTACTAATTCTGAACATCTAAACACACTAACCATTAATAAAAAAATGCCAGAGTGAGGGTTTCAAAGTCAGCAACTGTGATAATATGTTCTTCAATTACTACTCGCACACGGGAATCTATCAAGTAGACGATATTTGAATATCTAATATGCTCTGTATTATAAAACAAAAATGTATGCAAAAATGATCAATACATGATTTCGCATCTGCAATCTACCGTGTACCTAATTTCTATAGATAATGGTAAATGATAAACGCGACATTTCGACACGCGTCCAATATCTGTTTAACTATTTCAACGAACTACCCGGATAAGCCGTGCATAATGACATATGGTCTCACATTACTCACATAACTAACACATGTATATGGTTATATCGATGCAACGTAAAAGCTATAGCTACAAGGCTATGAATTTGGTTAAACTATAACATATCTTGCAATCATTTTAATTGCATTGATCTTAGGAAAGACCACTATGCTCACACATAAACAGTCGTTTTGTGTGTTTCTGAATAAGTTGAGAAAGGGATATTCAGGTGGTTTTATACTGGACGCGCATCAGAATACCCACGCCAATTAAAATCATATGCAATGCATTTAAGGTGATCACTTCCTTGCATTCATGATGAAATGTAACACGAAGATAATTGTGTTATGTGTGTACGGATTTCTTCAAGCTAATATACATACTTAGCAATTTACCTCACGTATTGCACCGACAGAATGGAATAAACATAATTTTATCAGATAAATACAATACATATTTTAATAGTACTGTCGTGAATAGTATATAAGATTTTAAACGTAACGTTAATGAACAATTGCCGCGAATTAGCTCGTTATTATTATTATGATTTGACGTCATATATATTTCTGTTGTTGTTGACGGGCAGTTGAATTAAAGGATCGAGCCTGTACAGTCGTGTTTTCATATCAACTCATAGTACACCATTATACCTGCGTGAAATTGGTGCCGTGAACAAACAGTAAAATGCCGACGACAATAGAGAAGTTACTAGGCCAGCGGCTAGGTTTGAAGAATATTATTGACCGTTTCGTCAGTAAAATAGAAGAAGCGAGCGATGAAGACGATGACATTCACTTTCAAGCGCTTATCGAGAAATTAGAAGAAAAAGTGGCATGTCTGCGAGTCTACAATGAAAACATTCTCTCGATCACCGACGCCGACGCAGCGCCAGAGGAAATGGTCGAGGCAGAGGAGTACACCTTCGACGTAGAGGTCAAACTTCGAAGATACAAGAAGCGTCTACAGCGGCCCAGCATTAGCATCACAGACTCCGCCAATTCATCATCGCATACATCCGGTTCCGGTAGTCAGCAGACATCCGGTCCACAACCACCGACCAACCAACGCAGGGTAAACACCAATTCGTCCAACAACAGCGGCCAGTCAGCGCCCGAGATAAGTTCATCTAGTTCTCATAAATTGCCAAAATTAACACTTCCACGATTTAACGGTGATATATTACAATGACAATCTTTCTGGGATTCCTTCGAATCGTAAATCCATTGCAATGTCAACTTGACTGATGTGCAGAAATTCAATTATTTGAAAGCACAGTTGGAGGGTGCAACCGCCATGAATTTTGAATGATTTGCACTTACGAATGCGAATAACACGCAGTCGAATTGTTACGTGAACGGTATGGTCAACATTGCAAAATTGTTCATGCAACCATGCAAGCGTTTTTTAAATTGTCATCATCAATTTATTTCCACAGTCGCGAGTTTGAGAGGGTTTTACGACCGTATGGACACGTATATCCGGGGTCTCTAGTCGCTAGGATAACATCAAGATATGTACGGTAGCCTATTGGTGCCAGTTGTATTTGAAAACTTGCCGATGGATATACGTTAAAATCTCGCCCGCGTAAACGAGAATAATGACTGGTTTTTGCAAGATCTACGACGAGCGATTAACAAGGAAATCAACATTCTCGAGATCGGCACCGGAAGTTCCTATGCGTTGCCAGAAGTGAACGACTACAACTCAACAGCATTGTTTTATATAAGTACGAACGGTAAGAAGACTTCATACACTATTAGTAACGAGTTCGGCAAAAGGAAGACACATAATTCTTCTAGAACATGTGCATTTTGTGAGCAAGAACATTTTAGTTGTGAATGTAAAACATTTCCTGACACTGCTACCCGAATTAATGTTGTTAAACAGCTTTGTTTTTACTGCATGGGTAAACACCGAGTCATAGAATGCAAGTCAAACGGACGCTGTCGAAACTGCCATCGGAAGCATCACACTTCTATCTGTAAGGAGCTACATAGAAAACCGGAAGTTGAATCGCCGCAACCGGAAGCCGCCGTATTCTCTCGTCTACAAAGAGGTCGAACGCAGACGTTGTATTAAAGACCGCCATTGTCCCTGTTTCGTCGTCTCACAATACAACGGATGCCGCCATATTATTCGACGAGGGCGCGCAGCAATCCTTTATCACTAGAAAGC
>VMBQ01015485.1:0-12513 GCA_007657795.1 Dreissena rostriformis | reverse complement strand
ATAATAATAATAATAATAATAATAATAATAATAATTAGATCAAATTACTCAGATTGTGAAAATTGATTGTTTTCTCCGTCTCATTCATGCTTAATAGTTCATGCTCATGCTCATAAGACTACATTCATACACTGTTTTTACCATTGCTATATGTATCCAAGTTGAATTTTACATTTGTGCAAAAGAGACTCACCACTTTGATGCCCTTGTCCCTACTTTAAAACGAGATGGTCCTAATGCCACTTTATCAATCTCCGACGTAAAAGCTTTAATAGGTCGATATGGTTCATAAAAAACCAAGTTCTCTTACCGGATTGAACTATGGGCGCCCCGATGATAGTGTAATGTATTGGTCACATGTTTATAAAACTGTTGAAACTACAGCGACAATTCTGATAAGCGTAGTAAAATGTTGCCAAATTGCTTCTTGTATGACATCCCATATCGATCGACATGTAATTGAACTCGTTTTATTATTTTACATTTTGATTTTTAGTGATGTTTTTTGTTGCGTTGTCTAATTTTGTCCAAATGAATATTTCATGTGACAACTGTTAGTAAGTCATGCGATACCTACTCAACGGTAGCGTTTTATGTGTCGCGTTCTGAGAAAACTGGGCAAAATGCATGTGCGTAAAGTGTCATCCCAGATTTGCCTGTGCCGTCCACTGGATTTTCGCTAAGAAGAGACATCATTTAAACGAAAAATTTCATAAAAGCGGAAATTGTCGTCCCTGATTAGNCATTCAGATGCTACACGCGTACGGTTATACGCTACAAAACATTATCATTCATATGCTACACGCGTACGGTTATACGCTACAAAACATTATCATACAACGTTATAGTGTGAATTGTATTTTGCTTTTCATTTTAGTTCCATCTCATAGTGAAGACTCACCCGGACAGCAAGACATACAACTGCTACATCGCCACCCTCTCTGACTCCGAGCATGCGCAGATCCACACTGACGCCGGCATGAGGACCGTGGAGGTATGGAAACTTTTTTAAGCATTTTTTTGTACTGCCTTTAACCAGGGAATAAAATACACTGACGAAGGAAGATACGATTCAAGAAGTTTCAAATTATTGGCCAAAGGTTTTGTGATGTGTTAACTTATACTGGACATCTAGCCACTCAAACAAATTGGGCCTTCAAGAATTAAGTTCATTAATTTTACTTCGGTAATGACCGCCATGTTATTTATTATCCTCCGACAAAAGCGGAGGGATATGAAATTGGCGTTGTCCGTCCTTCCGTCCGTCAATCCGTCCGTCAGTCGTTTCATTCCGTCTGTTACAAACGTGTTAGAGCTATATCTCAGAAACTATGTAAGATTTCAACATTAAACTTCATGGGTATATATATATATATATATCAGTGAGAAAAAGTGCATTTAACAAGAATCATACTCATACACTTTCTTAAATAAGAGTTATTGTCCCTTGCTTTTTTAGTTCTGCACTCATTCATAAACACAATTTATTTAGCGGGTGCTATCAATTCAAAGAACTTTTTTCGTGTGATATAAACATAATACGGGATGCATAATCTGGGTTGTTAGTTATTCGCAACGTGTAACTTGACTGACATATCGAATATTTTGTTGATAAATTAATCCGTTCTTTTGCAGCATGTGTTTAAGTTTTTGTCATACATAAGTTGTATAAGTATTTAATATTTCATGGCCAACTATGAACAATTCGTGTTATTCTTATTTTTCCTTTCATCTAGTTGAGAATCCTGGCACAACTTGGAAGCGCCACGGCCGTCACCGACGTAACCACGCTGGACAAACATGACACCGCTGCATGTGGCACAACGCACGGCTCTATACACACCAACTTCTTCACCATTACCGTCTAAGTCACATGCATGTATCTTATGCAATAAATGCATGTCTAGTAACCGCGTATATATATATATATATATATATGTGTGTATGTGTGTGTGTGTGTTTTAAATATTAATTAAAATAACATCTTTTGGTATACATTTGAATTAAGGTTTGTGTATCAGCAATAAGAAAACAAGCTCTTTCTTTTCACTTCATTTTTATAATGGCTTATAGCTTTTCATATTCTTACCTATTTTACGCTCAGATTGCCGTTAATTTCTTCAGAGAAGAAGATATGTGAAGTTTACACTGCATGCATAATAGAAAACAGAGTAAGACTTATTTTGATCCCAGGGTCTTACCTTCCAACTTGGTAGATAACCATAATAAAATGTTATTTGAAGCATATAAAACAGCTTTGCGTGGTGGTTCAAAGGATGAAGATTTTAAGAGTAGTAACTTAAATACACATTAAAAAGACAAAGTGTCCCCAAAACTTGGTAGAGGAATACCAAGCGTTGTTTCATGAACTATTGCAAACCGTTGGGCTTTACTGCTTTATAAGAGGGTTTTGATATGTTCACGATATACATATAAAGAAAACAAGTGACCCTCTAGGTTGGACCCATTTTGACGCAAAGAGCAACCAAGAAACACACTATGTAATATTGCATACCAAATATGAAACCTCTGAACCTTTCAATTTCAGACGGGAAGTTTGTTTTCAAGTTTTAACTTTTAAAACTTGTTCAGCTCTGTTATCAACATCTTGTACGGACCGGAACGTTTTCAACAATTTTGAAAGATCACCCACATATTATTCCTTAAGAGTTTCATAAATATCTGCTCAGCGATTCGGGAATAGAAGTATTTTTACGATTGCTTTTACGGATAAAAACACTCAATAACGCACTTACGGACGACGGACATCACAATCATCTAAAAACTCCCAATGTGCAGAATATGCTCAGGTGAACTAATACGTGGAAGAAAAGTTAAACTTTGTGGTGCTCTATCTGATGAAGCGTTATGAACAAAATGTAAACATCAGACATTTCCCTGCAACATCATTTACGGATGGTGTTGACATAATTTCAAAAGGAAATGAAAAATCTCATTCACGCACTCTGGCCAGGAACTACCCTGTCATCTTGTTAAATCAATTAACAGGCTGGTCTGGATATACGCTTACCGTACATGGCATTATATATTAGATACATTTAGAGACGCGGTTAATATAAAACTGTTGCCTTTTCCAGTGACGACTCGTTATAACATGGAACTCAAACTGGTATTACCTATCCGTTATTAACAGGCGCAATATGTGCCTGGCATACCACGCGTTTGCGCATAATCGGCAAAACATGCACCTGCACATGCGCGTGTAACACTATAAATGATAGATTATTTTATATAAAAACCTTCTTCTGAAGATGAAATTATGTCATTTATAATTTAAGTTTTGGCCTTATATTATGGTAATTTGAAGTGAATAGTTTTTGGTAATAACCTTGAAACAGATTCTTCTTAATTTACTAGGCCTAAAGTCTGTGTTGCTTTTCGTTGGGTAGTGTGATAAATTAACTCACTAAACCTTTTGCATTAATCCGTACAGACCGACGAACCGACCGAAAACACGAAATAATGAATATAGCATGTCCCCATATATGTTCGGGGACATTCAAACTAATATAATATAAGTATAAATATATAATAAAATGTCCTACCATTTGAAGCCATGATGTATCCTAATGTGCCACAAATAACCAGTATGAGTCCGATAAACTTCCGGCGTATATCGCGAATGAATTCGGCCATGCTTGCAGTTCAGCTTTAGCTTTTCAACCGTCTGCTCTCTTACGTTGTAGAATGAGTCTGGGCGATTCCGTTATGAAACTAACTGTTAACAATACCTTCAAAATCAATAGGCATTTCTAAATTAAATGTACGAGGGCTGTCTCTAATTATCGTAGAAAAAAGGTACTGAATAACGTCTATTAGTATTTAAACTAAAAACATACACAGCTTTATTATAAGTTAATTTGTACATTTTCTGCAAAACTTCAACATTTGTTTTCAAGAAATAAAAGTACAACGCTGATTTTAATCAAAATACTGACAGTACTGGTGTGACGATGCTTTTGAAGAGGATGGATATAAAAGCATCAAGCACAATTGTGTATGTGGGTACGACAATTTTGGGTTCAAAAAAGAATTTTGGTACGAAAAATTTGGGTTCGAAAAATTATGCCAAAAAAAATTTGGGTACGAAAAAATGGTTGGTGAATTTGGGTACGAAAAAATATATGAGTACGAAAAAAAATAAAATTGGGACGAAAACAAAATTGGGTACGAAAAAAATTGGGTACGAAACTTTGGGTACGAAAAAATTATGCCAATTTTTTTTTGGGAACAAAAAAAAGTTTGGGTACGAAAAAAAAATGGGTACGAACAAAACTTGGGTTACAAACAAAAATGGGTTCGAAAAAAAATTGGGGGTACGAGGAAGTAGTACCCGTGGGGAACTTGACCCAATCAGCGAAACTGGGAGGCGGGTTACATTCTCGATCAAATCTAAAAATAAGCGTATCCCCACTTCGCATAGATGTTATATATAGAGGATATTTGTTTATGTCAGTGTAAGATCGTTTATTATTTCAGTAGTGATCATAGATTATTTTTCTATGATCACGAGTGAAATAACAAACGATCTTACACTGACATGAACAAATTTTCCGTTTCTTGTATGCCCCCTTTTCAAGAAAATAATTAATGATAATTTCCCTTTCGCTAAAAAGTGACCCTCTCTCCCGTGGCGTGCCTCAATACATAAAAATGACGTCATTTTGTTGACGAAATAACGTCATTATTACAGGGAAATTCTTCAGTTAAACTCTTTTACAATGTAAATAAACGGTAAAAAAAGCATAAAATTAAAACAAAATTTGTTAGATTCGTTGGAATATCGATTTTATTTCACTCGTGATCATAGAAAAAATATAAACAAGGATATAAACAAGGGAAGTACATCTTGATATGACAATCTAAAAATAGAAAAAGGAGTTCCGAAAATGTGTTCTTTTCACCGGTGAAAAGAACAATTGTGTTATTTTCACTGCTGTTATTTAAATGCAGAACTGTCATATTTTATCATAAGGTATAAAAGAACAGCAAATCTTTGGTTCTTGACCTAAGACAAAAACATGCATTGATTTGTTTTCTTTTCATTTCGACAATTGTGGCACATCATTACAAGCTTAAAGGTTAGGGTTTATAATTTAAAAAATAAGAATAGAATATCAGGAAATCTCCAACTTGTCTGACACAGGCTAGTCCAACTTGTCTGATACAGGCTATTCCAACTTGTCTGACACAGGCTAGTCCAACTTGTCTGAAACAGGCTAGTCTAACTTGTCTGACACAGGCTAGTCCAACTTGTCTGACACTGGCTTATCAAACTTGTCTGACACAGGCTAGTCCAACTTGTCTGACACAGGCTAGTTCAACTTGTCTGAAACAAGCTAGTCAAAGTTGTCTGGCACAGGCTAGTCCAACTTGTCTGACATAGGCTAGTCCAACTTGTCTGACACAGGCTAGTCGAACTTGTCTGACACAGGCTATTCTACCTTTTCTGACACAGGCTTGTCTAACTTGTCTGACACAGGCTAGTCCAACTTGTCTGACACAGGCAAGTCTAACTCGTCTGACACAGACTAGTCTAACTTGTCTGACACAGGCTAGTCTTACTTGTCTGACACAGGCTAGTCTAACATGTCTGACATAGGCTATTCCAACTTGTCTGACACAGGCCAGTCTAACTTGTCTGACAAAGGCTAGTCCAACTTTTCTGACACAGGCTTGTCGAACTTGTCTGACAGAGGCTGACGCAGGCTAGTGCATCTTGTATGACACAGACTAGTCTAACTTGTCTGAAACAGGCTAGTCTAACTCTTCTGACACAGGCTTGTCTAACATGTCTGACACAGGCTAGTCCAACTTGTCTGACACAGGCTCGTCCAACTTGTCTGACACAGGCTAGTCTGATTTTTCTTACACAGGCTAGTCTGAATTATCTGACACAGGCTAGTCCAACTAGTCAGCGTGGGGATAACTACATATGGGGTTTTCCCAGCGTCACAGCGTTTGAAGTGCCACCTGGCAGTTTCGTGTCTGGTTCCTGTCCAGAACCTCTCGATAAATTTGAAAGAGGACGAGAACCAAGCTGCCTCTACCTTTATCAATGATAATCAGCGAGATATGCCGATTGAGAAAATTTAGCTAACTCAATCGGAATCGCTCGGTCTTTTAGGTAGGTCGCCATTGTTAATATTTGTTTCATGGTATGATAACTTAGAAGAGCTGCTAAAGCAGCATCGTCAAAAAGGTCACCACATGTCAACGCGCGCAAGCAAACGTAATGTCACACTCCAAACGTCCGAAGCATCGCATTTTTTTCTCAAAGTAATCACCATGCTGATTAATACTTTGCTGGTGGCATGACACCTATATAATGTTCGTATCATAAACTTAAGTCATTTAAAATGAAATTATTTTGGATTTTACCAGCCCGCAAAATAAGTGATTACCGAATGAGCAGTCGCCGAAAATGCACGTTGCTCAAAACGACGCCATTCATTGATTATGATTTTTGGTGTTTTATCTCTATATAAGTCCAAACATCTGAAAATCGTTTAGGTTCCCTGTTTTAGTGACTTAAACACAGGTATATACCATGTATGTTGTTTGATTTAAATAGCAAATGTATACGCCACTTTTGACTCGACCAGTAGTCAATGATATTAATCTTTCGCCGCCCCTTTTACTTCGGTTGCCAATTCTTTATTTGCTAAAAGTCGAGTGTTCTCCTAAAAATGCTCAATTTTATGATATGTTTAAACGTGCTTTAGTTCAGAGCGGTTTTGAAAAATGACGTGTCCAAACATGACGTTACTCTATGTAATGGTAATGATGCTCTATATCAATTACTCACATTAATTACCAACATTTAATTCAACCATGCATACATTTTATGAAATATTAATAAACACGATCCGGTCCAATCCTCGTTGACTAATCACTAAGTATTCAACAACGTAAACGTATTTCAAAGCTCGTATTTCCGCTCAAAATGATACATTTGTGAGTGATATTTCACTTAAATTTTGTTAACACTCATGGGCCACATTTGTCCACGATATTGTGGAACATCCCTCGTAATTGGCCGATTATTTTCCATTGAGTAATAAAGACAAACAGGTTTTTACTTGGAAAAGACCATGATATAAAATAGGAAATCTAGGCGTGTTATTTAAGCTTAACAGATATCAGGTTAATGCTGACACGCTTTGTCCATTGTTTCAATTATTTAACATAAGCGTTCCATTGGGTCATTGAATCTTATGAACACAAATGTGATTTATGTGTTTGCATTGACGTATTTGCATTGTCTAGCCCATTGTTCTGTTACTGAACATCATGAATATTACATGGGCTTGGTGTAAAATTATTTCTGCAGATATTTTTATCGTGCAGGTATTACCAGTGGTTATTTGCTTCGACTATATAAAACAATAAGGAGCAGTGCAGGCGTACGGGAAATTGATTGGTTCTAAAACAAGAAACAATTGCTGAACGTTTGCCGAAATCTCAAAATCGTCCTGAATAAAACGTTTGGCGTCAACATTTTACGACTTAATTTATATTTGCCGAAGTGTTTGGATTCCGATTAGACACCAAAGATTCCAGATGGTTGAAGAAGCGTTAAAATCAGTGGCGGTCTGGTCCAACACCGGGCCAAATAGATACTCAAATATCCCGATTTTACCAAATTCGCCTCCGTAAACAAACGGGAGCCTAGTAGACAACAGGTTTCAGGGACAACAATTTGTAATCTCTTTGTTGAACATAAAGTTTATATATATATGAAGTTATACATTTAAATATACTTTATTTGCCAATATGCATTGTACATTTACACGCAAACATTGCTTGAATACAACGTACAAGCAGTCATGTTATAATAATGCATGCCAAAGCTATGGAAATATCGTACAAAACCAAACTAATACTTATGAAGGTAAATTATTATTACAAAGAGATTTAACCTATTCCCACAAAAGTTTAAAGATATTTGATATTTGATACAATTGTTTTGTTCTTGTATAACTGCATAGGCTTGTGTGCAGCTACTTCGCAGACCTTGAATTGTANGCTCAATTTTATGATATGTTTAAACGTGCTTTAGTTCAGAGCGGTTTTGAAAAATGACGTGTCCAAACATGACGTTACTCTATGTAATGGTAATGATGCTCTATATCAATTACTCACATTAATTACCAACATTTAATTCAACCATGCATACATTTTATGAAATATTAATAAACACGATCCGGTCCAATCCTCGTTGACTAATCACTAAGTATTCAACAACGTAAACGTATTTCAAAGCTCGTATTTCCGCTCAAAATGATACATTTGTGAGTGATATTTCACTTAAATTTTGTTAACACTCATGGGCCACATTTGTCCACGATATTGTGGAACATCCCTCGTAATTGGCCGATTATTTTCCATTGAGTAATAAAGACAAACAGGTTTTTACTTGGAAAAGACCATGATATAAAATAGGAAATCTAGGCGTGTTATTTAAGCTTAACAGATATCAGGTTAATGCTGACACGCTTTGTCCATTGTTTCAATTATTTAACATAAGCGTTCCATTGGGTCATTGAATCTTATGAACACAAATGTGATTTATGTGTTTGCATTGACGTATTTGCATTGTCTAGCCCATTGTTCTGTTACTGAACATCATGAATATTACATGGGCTTGGTGTAAAATTATTTCTGCAGATATTTTCATCGTGCAGGTATTACCAGTGGTTATTTGCTTCGACTATATAAAACAATAAGGAGCATTGCAGGCGTACGGGAAATTGATTGGTTCTAAAACAGTAAACAATTGCTGATTTGCCGAAATCTCAAAATCGTCCCGAATAAAACGTTCGGCGTCAACATTTTACGACTTAATTTATATTTGCCGAAGTGTTTGGATTCCGATTAGACACCAAAGGTTCCAGATGGTTGAAGAAGCGTTAAAATCAGTTGCGGTCTGGTCCAACACCGGGCCAAATAGATACTCAAATATCCCGATTTTACCAAATTCGCCTCCGTAAACAATCGGGAGCCTAGTTCCAGGGACAACAATTTGTAATCTCTCTGTTGTTATACATTTAAATATACTTTATTTGCCAATATGCATTGTACATTTACACGCAAACATTGATTGAATACAACGTACAAGCAGTCATGTTATAATAATGCATGCCAAAGCTATTGAAAAATCGTACAAAACAAACTAATACTTATGAAGGTAAATTATTATTACAAAGAGATTTAACCAATTCCCACAAAAGTTTAAAGATATTTGATACAATTGTTTTGTTCTTGTATAACTGCATAGGCTTGTGTGCAGCTACTTCGCAGACCTTGAATTGTAGGGGTTACCATTTTTCGTCTACAATTATAAATAACGCGTTTTATTTCAAGACATAACATGTTGAACTTTTCGGATTAGTGACCAACTGATCCCAATATAAAGGTTTAACAATCGAGACTGAAATTGTTATAAATGTGTTTAATAGCAGATGTGATGTGATGTGATGTAGAAACACTTGTATGACATTGCAACTCCAAAATAAATAAACAGTGGTTTCTGTTTTTTTTTTTTTTTTTACAGAAAGTATATTTGACTGAGTCACATATTTTCATGTTTGTGTAAACAAATTATGTGTAGCTAGTTTATTGTAGCGTTCTACTGAGTGTTCCAGTTAAATCGTGTTCACTGGTTTAGTAAGATTGTTAATACAATGACTCAAGACAATGAACGTTTCTAATTGATAATTAATTCGTTATTTCCGTTTAAAGATAATATTACATGTATGCAGGCACCCACTGGCTTACACAAATTCTGTGTACTATTTACACTGATCCCTTTTAATAGACCTAGTTTGTTTCCAATATACTTGGAATATCCAATATTTCATATCTTTTTTTAATATGTTATGCATTGACATATAAATACGATATTTAGAAAGAGTAACATTTCAGCTTTCTAAAATGGGTAACAATTTAAATATTGAATAATAAATGACGTGACGATCGGGATTTAAATTACCAAGGTCAAATATCATCTCGGTTAACACCGTTAAGCTATTACGCGTTGTCGATAAAATCAATAATTATCGGCTTTTCTGACTGGATTATCAGCCACGACAGCATATTTTCGCCGTCATTGGATTTATGCATGGAGTTGCGGATACCGTTAATAAATACCTGGTACATGCACAAATAATATACCTTGACATGAATAGTGGTCAGGCGTGTTCGGTTTGCATTATCTAATATGACTATATAATATGAATACAATAAACAACACATTTTTATTTGGAATTGTTTATCGCGTAATTAACAATGGTATGGTCGGTGTTTATATAATTCTGAGGGGCATTGCCTGATTTGTGTAATATTCGCGCACTGAAAGGACATATCCCTTGTATCTGTAGCCGATTTACAGCAAAATATAAAACAAAAACTCTGCAGGTAGAAATGTGTACTATGCACCAAAACATTTCTTCGGATTTAGTATAACAAAGTTATTATAAAAAACATACATTCTCTAATTAAAGCAACAACAGAGATGCAGATTTAAGTGCAACATTAAGCGAAAATTGTCATAGACATGTTTTTGACCTTATTTTTGTTAATGAGTTCATTATTTCATTAAACGGTATTTTCTAAGAGACACGCGTTGATATTCTTATGCACACGCGCGGTTAGTATAGAACTATTTAATAATATAATTAAGTAAAGATTCTTACCCCCTTTGTCAGACTTGTTTATGTAGCAGCAGCGGTAAGTGTTGGGGCACAAACCGATCTGGGAATAATGGTCGGGGCAGTCTTTGTACGGGTCGACACAAAGAGCACCTTTACAGACCTTGTATATGACTGGACCTACGAATTGTGATAAAGCTTAATTGTTACTTATGTTAGGGGTGACAAACCAGAACAGACTGAGGAGAAGTTTGCGGATTCGCCGTAATTCTGACATGTTTGTACGGACCGTTGCTGGCGGGTCTCCACGAGGCTGGGCTGGATGTAGTTGGGTTCAGGATGTTATCTGCCTCGTACTTCCCAAGTGCAAGTCCCATTTCGATTGTATAGGATTTAGCTTCAAATGCTGTACAATAAATGCGCTGTATGCAAGTTAATACAACTTTGAATTGCTAATTTGGTAAATACTGAATTTGCGAACAAAAGTCTCTAACATACTTAAGTTGTAAGTTTTAAAACTGCCGAGCACAAATTGTAAAAAGAAAAAAAAAGATTTGTTGTATAGAACGCCGTGCAATGTATATATAATTGTATTACCGCTGTGTAATTCGGTTAAAAGAGACGTTTAAAATAAAGTTTGAAGCAATATTTACGAAGGAAGAGCGATTTTACCCTAACATGTCATTAGTTGGTATGTTTATAACCAAAGAAACACAGTTCTTCTTGTTAACGCATTTATGCCTAGCGTCTAGAAAAAGGCCTTTGCAAACAGCGTAGACCCAGATGAGGGGTCATCAGGGTCTACGCTGTTTGCTTTAAAGAATTTATGTGAGAAATATTCTAAGTATAGAAACAAATATACTAGACATCCCTAATTTTGGAAATAAATTGATCCAATATAGAATGATGGGAGAGTCCACTAGGCAGAAATAAGAGCAGCATTGTACAGACTGTGTATTCGCGAGAACAGGAGAGCGTTTACGTGTTTCGAGCAGATCATAATATATTTGATAAATCATATTTTCCTTTGCTTATTTATTAGGTTAATGTTCACATAAACATGAAACTTTGTCAAACAAATACAGATTGATTTTCCTAACATTTGGTATGACGTCACAACTTACAGCACAATAAACATAAAAATATCTTGTGTTGACAAATATCATATTAGGTGTTGTTTCAAGATGATACTGATGGTGCGACGCTTAGATAGAGATGAGCAGAGGCTTGCCAGACGCTGAAGTGTTTCTATACGAAAATGATAAACTTAATTCTTCGCCTAATATTATAACATGCCTTATGCTGCATTATAATAGGACCCGGGGTTTGTAGCAGCTCTCCTACCTAATTATTATACTTGATTCAAGAACATTAGGACGCATTAGAATATAGATTTAACAAAACTACTATAGAAGTTGCAAATTCCAGTGTAAATGAATTAAATGACAACGTTGCACACCCATTTCCATGCCCAGTGAAACATGGGATATTAAATAAGCTGATACATGTTGCGTTTTTTTTCTTGTCGTTCAGATATCAAAACAGTAAAGTCATACCAGAATGTATCGACACCTCTTGTATGAGGTAATAAGATCAGATCAAGCGTCCATTGTGCTGCGACGGACGCTGTCGCTGAACACGTGTCTGTCCAGCCATCCACAGCAAGACTCGCACTAGACCCCTCCGTCTGAACCGCATTCTTGCCAATTGCCACATTTGAAACTGAAGGTACATTCCGAGTTTCAACATATTATCTACTTAGAAAATGTGTTTTATCAATCAAGTGACCCGCTTTCAGAAACACATTTTTTTACACATCGAAAAAATCCTTATTTGTCAC
>VMBQ01015482.1:0-12379 GCA_007657795.1 Dreissena rostriformis | reverse complement strand
CAAGAAGACCTCTCCAGGAGATAATGTTTATGCAATAGTTTTTGATGCTGGAAGCACAGGGTCCAGGGTTCATACATTCAAATTCCTGTCTAGTCCAGGTATTACTGAATTTGATCATTTACACAGTTTGTTACACACATATTATTTGTAAGACAAATGTTATTAAAAGCATATAGGTGTATTTTAAATTGTGTTTAAGTTTTGGCACAATATTTTTTCTATAAAAAAAAATCATTTACCAACCTTGTTGGGATATGCAAAATTCATCCTAGGTAAAGGCTATGACCGAAACATGTTTAGTATTTAAGAAATTATAATGAACAAAAGTGTCGTGTTTGTAGGATATATTTAATTTAATTTTAAGCTCGGCTGTTTTCGAAGAAAACCCGAGGTATTGTCACGGTTGTGAATTTGTCATGCGTGAATAACCATGCGTCAATATCAATCGACAATTTCAGTGGCTTTGTTACACTAATCGGTCCGTAATGTGTATTCCTGCACGATAAAATCGTGCACAGTTACTTTGGACACTTGATGAAAACCTCGATGTTATTCACGTCGAAATTGTGCATTTCATGAATAATTCAGTTATACATGTATATACATGTGGCCAATAATATTCTATTCCAGCCACGCTATGTTATTAACCAATCAGATTAAGGTATAAGATCACGTGAGCTCCTCGGCCAATCAAATTTGATCATGACCATTATGCACGCGTATTTAAACTTGCAGCTGCTATTATAATTTATAGAGGTTATTTTCAACTTCTTCGCATATTAGCGGTAATTTCATAGTTACTTTTTATACCATATTACGCATTTTCATTTCATTTCACCGAAGGATTACATTATATTCGGCGGCGACCAATACTTTTTGTGTTATTACGGGATAAAGGTGACAGCCTTTGTAAGCTGGTATTTAGTGGAATTCAAGATGGCGGCGTCCATCTCGAAGAAAATTCTGGTCTTCGGGCACTCGTTCGTGAGCAGGTTGAAGGACTATATTCGTTACGATTCGTCACTCCGGTACGATTTGGGTCTCGCGGGCTGTCCGATAATCCAGTACTCGGATTTTCCAGGCGCCACGGTAGATCGTCTCCGCAACAAGTTACAAGACATCTCGGAGTTTACTCCGGACATCGTGATATTGGTTATAGGGACAAATGATCTTTATCATCCTCATCAATCACCTCTATCCGTGGCTTCAGCAATTCGCGATCTAGCGGACACGATACTTTATGTTTACGGAATCTCGCAAGTTATAGTCTTGCAAACACTTCGTCATTCACCTACTGGTCAAACACGTTATCCAGTAGATCCACAATGGTTCAACAACAGGGTTGACGATATGAACATGTTGCTCATTCAATGGCTGAATTCTTCACCCAATGGCCGAACTTACTTGTGGCGTTTGAAAGGGTTCTGGTCTCCTGACTGCATACGTGTGCATTTTGCGGACGATGGCTGTCACCTTTCATCTCGTGGCCTGCTGCGTTTCTACAACAACACCCGAGCTGCAGTGGTCGCCGCCTTGAATCAGTCAATCTGATTCAGTTTAGATACGTATTCATATATTTTCTGAACATTTTGCCTGATTTCAATTCAGACGTTTTTTCTATTTTATCAACCTGATTAGCTATCAGTTTCGACTACATGATTTACAGACGTTTCGCGCCCAAGTATTTTCGCACCCTGGTTATTTCGCCCCCAAGACGTTTCCGCCCTCGTCGTTTCGCCCCCAATTTTAATTTGAATAAGAGGATATTTATCACGTCAATGATTTGACTTAAAGTCTAGAGTAGTAACAAAAAAACAAAAACAAAAATATTGTCTGATCTATTTATTTATGTATTTATTTGACATCAAATAACGTAAAATAACAGTGTACAACACATGAAATTAACAATTGAACACATACAATCTTTCAGTAGTTTAGTAACATAAAACGACATTGAAAGCATTCTTTATTTATATATTTTAGGAAGTACATAAACTGAACAGCGTAGAGTACAAGCAACATGAAGAAAAGTCCGAAGAGTCTATTTATTTATTTGATATAAAATAACAGTGGTAAACAACGTGATGAACACATACGATCTTTCAGTATTTTAGTAACATAAAACGACAATGAAAGCATTCTGTATTTATATATTTTATGAAGTACTTAAACAGAACAGCGTACAAGCAACACAAAGAAAAGTCCGTACAGTCTATTTATTTATTTGACATAAAATAACGTAAAATAACAGTGTAAAACAACGTGGTGAACACATACGATTTTTCAGTATTTTAGTAACATAAAACGACAATGAAAGCATTCTTTATTTCGAAAAAAAATCTCGTTAAACAGAAAATAATAAAACTCTGGCCTAAATAAACCAATCGGTCAGTCAGCCGTAAATTTAAATTAACAATGTTTTTCATTCCCTTATAATGTAATTGTAACCAGGTGTTAGTTATGGTCCCTTAAGCGATTATCATGTGTAGGAAACGAAATGTGAAAACATTTTGGGGATCCTGAGTTATTAAAAATTTACAGTGTTGCTATATTGTAATGTATAAAAATAACGACTCATTCAGTGTATAATTGTGCTTTGCTGTATTTCCTTCTTGTGTATTATGTATACTCGAATAAACGATGTGTTCTGTTCTAAAAAAAAAGTAAATAGTAAAAAGTTAATGAAGTGAGTTGTTTAAGAACAATTCAAGTGAAATGCAACAATTTGGTAAAACAAAACCACAAACCTTTTTATGTAGTGCAATTTCATATTTAAAAAAAACATGTATTGAAATTAAGCATTTATGATGACTTTGTAAAGCATGAAAATAATAATAAAAAAGTGATAACATATTATAATTGTTTAAGCCGTAAGACATAATTAAACATATTAACTGCGTTAAATTTCAACGATTAAATTGACACTTAACACACAAAGTGGTGCTTTGACAACAATCAATTAATGACACACGCCTTCAATTGTCAATAAATAAACAATTCAGTTTTCTTTTAAAGTGCTCCCTCAATCGGTATTTGATTAACAGTCTGAACAGGTGTCATAAACATGCCACTCAATGCGGGCATCGTATCTTTTAGAACCTTGCCGCTAATCCGATGTTGTTATTTTTACAGATCCGAACTAATAACGACGTTGAAGGTAAGATTTCATTTTTATGTCCACCAGTATATACTGGGGGACATATTGTTTTTGCCCTGTCTGTTGGTCTGTTGGTTGGTCTGTTTGCGCCAACTTTAACATTGGCCATAACTATTGCAATATTGAAGATAGCAACTTGATATTTGGCATGCATGTGTATCTCATGGAGCTGCACATTTTAAGTGGTGAAAGGTCAAGGTCATCCTTCAAGGTCAAAGGTCAAATTTATGGGTCAAAATCGCTCAAAAGTGGACATAGTGTTTCACAAACACATCTTGTTATCATTCTGTTTGTAATGTAATAATCGCGTACGAATGCTTGTATTTAATATAACTTCAACTGTCTATTTTTTGTTCGCAAAATATCAATATTTTCCCGAGTGACTCGACTGAGATACGATTACAGTTTATGTCGGTGTGCATGTCGGGGTTGGATTTACATTAAGTGCTCGTGCATGCCAGTTGGCGTAAAATATATAATTCGAATATCATCAACTTCGTAAAAGCCTTCTGCAGCCCGTAGGTACGAATAACGCTGATCCATATTATTAACGATTATGAGTTTCATTCAAATAATTACGGTTGATATGGAATGTGATTTTGAAATGATTTAAAAGGGGTCAGCTTGGTTCGAACCCCCAGATTCAATAGTTTTTTCTCAACATATAGAACACCTTGATTAAGCCTATCATTAATAAGAGTGCTTAAGTATCCTAAGTTTAATAATCTTTAAACAAAAATTCCAACATCTAGAACACCCTAACCTATTATTTCATTATATGCAGTCCTTAAGTACATACGGCTGAATAATGTCGCTAGTTGAGATAGCTGACGAAGCCGGAGAGACAGTTCATCTTACGGAGACTGATGGCTGTCGAACCTCCACCTTTGGAAGGGAGCCTTCGGAGCGAGGCGGCTCGTCAGGAACATCCGTAACCTGGAGTGCAGACCGGACGATATCTTCATACTAGCTCCCGTTAAATCAGGTACACTTAATTAATGCTAGCCCATCTTACCGATATAAATATTGTAACTTTTAAATAACAAACCTTCTAAATGCGTCACATTTGACCCGGGGGAATATACCGACTTGCGTCAACGAGATCAAAAGTTGTTAAGACTAAGCGATAATTGGCTTGGGGCGGAGTTTCTCTTTTGGTAGACACTAACCGTTATCGCCCGTTTCCAATCATTGAAGCACAAGTTCGCCCAGTAGGCGGAGTTTGGTCCAATGAGAAATCTAATAATGACCAATTAAAACACTGCTGGTTCGATGACACGTGTATCAACGTTCCATTATTTATCAAAGCGTTTGTTATCAGCTGTTTGCGGAAAAAATACACGTACATCTATTAAACCCACCAAAACAGAATGGACTCACCCGCGTCAGTTTTAATAATATCCAATATATAATAACATACAATACACTGTAAAGTATATTTTGAGAAATACTTCCACAATATGTCAGGATGTATTTCCAAAGCTGAATACACCCAACCCTGTTTTACTTCATGTTTGCTCCGTTCAAAGACGCGCGAAAGTTATGCTGGTATATGTACTGTCTACAACGTCACATTACACGCTTTGCATCAGAGTTGCTAAAAATAACTATAGAACCGGTACAACTGACCTTGTGGCAAAGTGACAAATTTGGATGCTGCATGACAACATAGGCGTAATAATTGACCATTTAAGACGGCATAGAAAAACGGCGTGTTTGTCGCACGTCTTCGGTGAAGATGGCACACGAAATAATTAAAGGGTGTCGGAATTTTTTACTGGATTAAATGCGGAGACATTTCACTCAATCGGTGAGTAGAAATAATTTAATTTCTAAGCGAAACGCTCAAACAGATTTGTTGGATAAAGTGTTATTGTTAGTAAGTCGGAAAACGTGTGTAGAACGCCAACGTTACAACGTACTTTAAATGACAGTGCTCCTAACACCCCCAAACGTGCGAAAAAAAGATGCGAGCGACACTCAACAGTGAAAATAAAATTCAGGAGTGAATCTGAATCTGAAGTATACGTTGAAGTGACCAGGTTTGGCTTCTATTCAACGGGGAATGGTTGAAAGAATATGAGTGGCTGCAAGTTCAGCAGAGTGAGGATGACGATAAGACACTCATGTTCTGTACATTAGTTGTTTATTGACTGGAATATAAGAAATAAATGTTTAGATGTTTGTTAATTTGTTGCTTTTTATATATTATAACTCAGTAATTTGTTTAACATAGAAAACATCATTGACTCTCCTGCGTTATAATTATGACTCGTCTAAGGAAAGCCCTGGCGTCAATTGTTTAATGGACACATGCTATTCACAAGCACATTTATTACTAGATATTAAATATTCAGAACATGAACTTGCCTATAATTCACTAATTGCAAACGCTGTATGCCAATTACATGCCATATCTGCTATTCATACGCAGCGCTGAATTAAAGGGACTCGTTCAAAATATTTTGTCTTTAAATGAATTTCCTTCAAACTGTAATCTTAGGAATACTTCTAACGTAATGTAATAAAACATAATAATTAAATGTGCCTGCAATTGGGTTCGAACCCGGGACCTCTAGAAGCAAAAGTGAACGCACCGACAATACAACATGCAGTCATATTTGGGTGGTAGTTTAAACGCTGTTAGTAATACGAGTTTTTTTGGGGGGGTAAATTATCGATAAGAAGCGTTATTAAAGTTTTATTAATTTTCCGATTTCGATTAATAAATCTTAATAAACGAACATTATATATACTGGTTTTTCCTTGTTTGACTATTAAACATACAATATTGTCTAGCCCACCAGAGCATTACGTGCTCATGGTGTTGTTTTTGTTATCGCCTTTTGTTCGTCCTTCGTCGTCGATGTTTACCTTTTTTGTACTCTAGGAGTCATATTTTAGTTCAATCTTCATGAAACTTTTTCACCCAATCTTCATGAAACTCGGTAAGAAAGTTTATGTTGACATATCTAGGCCGAGTTTCAATCTGATTCATGTGCGTCATCAGATCTTATATTAAGAGAAACCTATTTACCAGTCTAGTTTCATACATTAACATGGTCAACATTTACTTAATTTACGCATTTACTCCGATATAAACTTGTTCTATACCAAATCATTTTTCTGTCTAAACTTCAACACGTACGGAGTTAGAACATCTATGTAGGAGTAACAGCTCAAGGTCTGTTGATATATCTGCTTTTCATGCATGGAACTCGACATTGCCGTCGACCGCAAACAGTTCGAGCTGTTACGGAATCATGGGTTTTACAAGACGATCATGTATAGTGTACGGTGTATATCAGAACAAGGGGAGTTGTAGCTGTTAACATGGCTCCTGTCAAACCGGTTGACCATATACATAATTTATTTTAAAACATTACAATACATCCTTTAACCTAAATATACACAGTCAGTGCAACACAAAAAAAGAGATGTCTAATATTCGGAATTCGGAAATCGAACGGAATCAGACAATGTTGGTCGAGGGCCATCCATATCCTCTTGTTCAACTGAGACATTCTATAATATACCCCTAAACCTAGGTACAACGACATGCGGCGGGTATGTCCTTTGTCACTATTATGACGAATTCTAGTTCCATTATTGCTTATTACATTGTACGTATGCAGGTACGCATTGGACTTGGGAGATCATTAACATGATGGTGAACGAATGGGCGGAGACCATCCCTATGCCTAAGCTTGACAATATGCTGGAACGCAAACCCCAGGAAAACCTGGCAACGCTTCCGCCCCCCCGCGTGCTCAACTCGCACCTGCGCATTGACTGGTTGCCCAGACAAATGTTCGAGAAGCAGTGCCGCATTGTCTTTATCTTACGCAACCCTAAGGACATGGCCGTGTCCCACTACAACCACGTGGAATGCATCAAAGGCTATCACTATCACGGACAGTGGAAACACTTCTTTCCATTCATTCTTAGAGGAGAGAGTGCGTATACTTACATTTAGTCACAGTTAACTCCATAATAACATGTTTGCAAACTAAACAGGCAATCATAATCTTTTTGTCGTCATTATTCGCAGAACACTCTATGAACACTTAAAGGCCCAATTTTTATTACGTTTCAGTGGAGTACGGGAGCTGGTTTACATATGCAAGGGAATGGGAACGGTTCATACACGACAACCCAAACTACCCAATACATCTGATGTTTTATGAGCAGTTAATTAAGGTAAAAACAAATTGGGATTGGTCATAAAATAAATTCTACGGCCGCTCGTCCCTTCTGCATTTGATTTAAGAAGACGTGTTGTCATTTACTGGTATAAGTACGCCCAAGTAAAGGTAAAAACCAGCTATCTAGGAAAATGTGCCAATTGGTTAACTGACCGCCGTGGGATGACTGAGAGTCATCCGTAGAGCTCTTGGATGACCTTTACCACCCTTTCGTCATAGTTGAATCCTCTCAGTACCTGAAATTAACCATTATACCACACGCGGTCAAGAGCTTTCTTAAAGTCGATGAAGTTGTGGAAGAGCTCACGTTAGTGTTGCAGGTGTTACTTAATTTACTCCATGATGACTCTGCAGTTGAAGATGTTTTCAATTATGCTCAGCCCATCTCTGAATCCAACCTTTTTCCACCAGCGGTTCCTCTGACTTACGTTTCAGTCGGTTAAGAATGATGCGTAGCATTACTTTGCTGGGATGGCTGATTTGGCTGATGGTGCGGTAATGCTCGCACAACTTGAGGTTGCCCTTTTTCGGCAGGTTGATGACCAGATACCAGAGTCACTGCAGTAGTTGGTCCAGCTGTTCAGGACTTCGGCACTCCCGGTTAAGAGGTTCCCGTCAGCGCTTACTGTAACACAGTTCTTGGGCTGACTGGTCTTCGTGCGGGGCATTTAGGGCGCTGTGGGCCTTGTTACGACTGGGTTTGGTCATCTCTTTGTCAATGTTACTACATTGCTCCTGAATCCGTGTATCATAGACCTCTTTCATCGCCTTCCTTACCTCCTTGTTTGCTTTATGGTAATCTGTCCTAGAGACCTGTCTGGTATACTTCTCATATCTCATCTCTATTCTTTTGTCGCAGATGTCAATGATCTTGGTCGTCATCCATTGCTAGTTCTTTCTTCTCTCTATCCTAAGAACTTCGTCGACCGACATCAGGAGTTCTTCCTTGATGTTGTTTGTGATTATGTCGATGTCATTCTGTGGCATTATCAAGGCTGAAAACTTGCCACATTTCTGTGCTTGAAATGCCTATATTAGTTATGGATCTTTTAGTTTCTCCTGATCAAATCTAATGTGAGAGTTCTTTGTGATGCGCTTGTTCTTAAGATTCAGCTGCACACATTTCTAATGTTAATCATATGATTTAGGTTACTTTTTTGATTTTCTTTATGCTTGGGTATGTTTTTCCACATGGTGCATGTTTTCCCAGTGACTTAAATAAAGTAGATGGTGTTCTCTATTCTGTGGTCACGTACGGTATATACAATGCTTTACTCCACAGGACTATGAGTCGGAGCTGCGCCGTCTGGCGGCCTTCCTGGGCCTGGACCTGGATAGTGGGCTGCTGGCAGAGATAGCGGACAAGTGCCGCTTCCACAACATGCAGAGGGACAAGGTTCTACCAGCAGAACTGCACACTGCCTTAATAAAACAAAACTTCAGTTTCTTTAGGAAAGGTAAGTACGCCGTTTACAGAATTTCGGAATTAATTTTATCTTTTATAATTTATTTCTGATATGAAGATTTGTATTAAAGCCCATAGGTTTATGTATTATTTGATCGGAATCCTGTTTATTCATTTCTTTGTTCGATGGGTAAATGCATATGTCAAATCAACAACACATAGCTTTAAAACTACTGCCATGGTTTAAACTGTTTTAGGTAATATTGGCGACTGGAAGAACTGGTTCACCGTGGCTCAGAGCGAGGAATTTGACCGCGTGTTCGAGGAGAACATGAAAGGCTCCAGTCTCACGTTCCAGTACACCTGACAACAATGTGGTCGCCAGTAACGGATCTTCTCCTGTAGCGGATTATTTTTCGGAATCGATCATTCTAACTTCCCTACCCCTATAACATTAATGCTGACACTATATTTTAACAAGCATCACCATTTGTTTCTTGAAATATATATTTTCTTTTTAGTGTGTTGAACTAGTTATTTTTCTATCGTGGATTGCATGTCAACGTGCACGCACCTTGTTTACAAATTGAGCCTCGTCCTTGATAATAAAAATAACAAGAAATACGTACCGTTAATTTTATTTTAACTTTTCCATCAACATCCTATGGTAATTCGAAAGGAAAGTTATTAGAAAATACATTAACATAAGCAATTTAACATACGCTGCTGTTTAACCGTGGCGAATGACGTTAGGCAATACTGCGGGAAAGGTTGATGAATGAGGGGGACGTCTGTCAAATTTCTATGTATACGAAGTATTTGTACTTGTTTAATGTTGAATGCTACACGGTGTTTCGGTAGTAATAAAATTTAAATAAAGATTATAAAATATGGCAAATTATTAATGTATTAAGTTATCTTGATTTACTGAGCATATTAACTGAAACAAATAGTTTATACATTCATGCAACACAATTTATATTTCATCATTTAATATTCAGGAAATGGGTTCAATACCAAAATAGTTAACAAAACTGGTACACATTGCCAATTTATTTAATCATTATTCAACTTTCATTTCTTTAACATAATAAAATAAATATATATTTTTAACTAAATTACAACAATATAAGCTTAAAAAAAAATAAACAATAATATAATAATCAAAACTTAAAATAATTGACATTATTATACAATGTTAAGTTATATGCTTTTATTGAAATATGTATTATATGGCTGTTTTGCTTTTAAGTTATTTAAGCGTAGTACTTTCAGAGATTATGCTACACCCAGTAGGTTTTTTCTGAGAAGACAACTCCTGCATATTAACTAGAGCTGCAAAGTTCTGTTATCAAGATATTTGCAGGAATTACAGGAGACCCAGTGGCCAGTTATTCCCTTTGGCCAGCTTAAGATCAGGATTGTTGTCTTGCCACATGATTATGTGTTCACATATATTGGTATTGATGTGTTCTTTTGTAAACTAAAGACACTCTTGATTGATATCGTGGATGATACATGCATGAAAATTGAGAAGGAACATTAATCATTTCATTCCTCAATTGTAACAGTTTATGTATCTATGTAGATTATATGTCTGTGTTCCCAGCAGTGTGTAGCTTGGTTTAATGTTTATATTAATATAGTTGTATTTGGATAAATGAACTCCTTTGCTTGTAGTAAGTTTTTTCGTATTACACATATTGCTGTAAACCAACAGATTGTCCATTGCTGAACAACAACAGCTTTCTTCATTCTTTTCAATTGGTTTCTTTTGGTATAATGTATAGTTTGTCTATGTCCATGCAATTTTTAATGTATCAGCTGATTTCTGTCATATTCGTGTGTTTTGACATGCCGTCCGCATTTCAATGCCACGTGTTTCTATAATGGAGAAAATTGTCCGCTAATGGGGAAATCCTTGCCGATGTACAACATATTCAAACTGTATTACGCATACAGATTTTGTAATTCACATTGTGTGTAAAATATACGTATTTCTTTAGTGAATACAAACATATTAAAATCGTTAAGATATTGTACAGTGTTTCTATAATGGAGAAAATTGTCCGCTTATGTGGAAATCCTTGTCGATGTACAACATATTGAAACTGTATTACGCATACAGATTTTGTCATTCACATTGTGAATAATATTCGTATTTCTTTAGTGAATACAAACATATTAAAATCTTTCAGATATTGTACAGTGTTTGTTTTCTTTTTCGTACCGGACGTGATCCGTTAATGGCGACCCAACTGTACTTATATTCAAAGTCACGAAACTTACTATAGTCATTATAACCTTTGGATAATGAACGAATATTGTTTAAATAGCAATTTGAAATCTCTGGAATATCAATTTTACTACAAGTAAATTGGATAACAAGTTCATTCGAGCAAGCTATCGTTGCGTTAACAATGTAAATGATGTAGCTGAGTGAAACACTGTCGTGTGTATTACCCCCTCAAACAAGGTTTAATGCTAATAAACTGTAAACGTTCGTTGTGATAAACACATCATCGTCTGTACTTGAATAAAGATTCATCAAAATGATATTCGCAAAAACATATTAACTTAATAATCAACTGGTCGAGTACATTTAAATCACTGATCATATATTATATGTTGCAACATGAACGTTTAAATTAGCCATCAACAATAGCTTAGGGATTGTTGTTTATAAACATGATGAGTTTTACTTAAATGTGCGTATTTCTTATTCTTTATAATTGCGTAATGCTTATGCCGTTTTTTTCAATCAGTAGAATAAATGAACTACATATGGACAATTATCTTAGTATATTTTTGAAGTTGTACATCACGTCTATAAACAAAAGCAGTCGGCATACCATATATGTAATGTCAAACGTCAAGATGACTATGTGTGCCCCGCGAGAGTCCAATTTCGGGATCGTGTAAAACTTTTCCTTTCCGATAGTGTCCCACTATTCACACAAACACCGTATTACAATGTCTTCTAATATATATTTGATTCCCAGATTTTATTCTACAAAAGTGAAATCGACGGATAATTTGGTGCATCAATATAGGTTGCCGCTGTGACGATCAAACAACATTTATCATTGCAATTGTCTCGACGTTAAAATGGTATCAAACGTTCAGCAAAATCATTCAATCTGAATTTTTTAATAACATGTATATGGTGTCGAGATAAGCCCGATCTTTGTAACACAAATTGAAACTCTTGATTTAAAAAAAAACAACGCGGGAACATGATTCGAAGGTGTTAGAACAATGTGCTTTCGTGTTTTCACCCTTAAATATCCAAAGGTCGAAAATGCACACCAAATGCTAATCATAAAGCGTATTTATTGTATAGATTTCAGGAAAAAAGCCCATTAATTAAACGTTTTTAGAGTAGTGCAAAGCATGTTTAGCTTAATGGTGATTTCGCCCATTTTAATACTTAGGATTCTCTGATAAATACATTTGTGAGTACGTTTAACAAATACGGTCTAAGTATTTTGAACAGCAGTTTCATTTTATATATTTTTATGTCTACACTGGTTATTTGTTCTTAGTTGTTTTGTCCCAAATGTATATTTATAGATCTTTGATGGAAGTAGGGAATTTGGAAGGATCTCTAGT
>VMBQ01015480.1:5000-13084 GCA_007657795.1 Dreissena rostriformis | reverse complement strand
CTTCAGCAAACGGAATGACATTGGGATGCATTGCAGAAGGCTTTCTTAGATAAAGAGGATATTAATTTTGTTTGATTCGGTGGAATATCGATTTCATTTCACGATTGATCATAGAAAATAATTTTTTCACGAGTGGCGCAGCCACAAGTGAAACTATATTTTTTCTATGATCACGCGTGAATTAAAATCGATATTCCACTGAATCCAACAAATTTTCTTTTTATGCTTTTTTCACCGTTAAACATTGTTTAACTTGATAATTTCGCTGGAATAATGACGTCATTTGGTCACTAAAATGACGTCATTTCACAGTAAATTATAGTATATTTTTCACTGTTATTTTTCACTGTTTGAAACAGTGAAATATCAGTTTTATTTCACGGATTATTCTCTATAAACCACATGAAAGCATATAATAAAAGGAATCACTAGCGACGGGTTCCCGTATATTCCCGAGACACAACTCGTCCTACTCGAATTCATTGTTGAGCTTCACTGCAGGCTTTGCTTGGTGTGGATAAAACATTACGAATCTTGGCATAAAGCTTTCCGAAGATGCCCATTCAAAATCAAAGGGCTACAGAACGTTCGAAATGTTTGTCAATGGTTGTCCGAACGACACGAAACCGTCTCGTGATTTAAATACGGTGCCCAAATGTTTTACTTGTGAAAATTTTGATACATAAGTTTCGATGTACCATTCCTATCAAGCACCGAAGGTTCACTATCGTTTCACAAGCGTTACGAACAGACACGGACGAGTACCAGTTCGTTGCTAAGACACCCCAAAACACCTAGATTTCGCCAAGTTTGCTTCGGGAGCCTAGTGAACGACGGGATTAAGGTAAAATCAAGTATTATACAATTATATATATCAACCGCCTGTAACGTCGAACCAACTCATGTTTGAGGAATATTAAAACGCCACATAAGAGCAAATAAGCCCAAGTACCGTTTAAATGTTTTCATGTTTCCCACACTGACATTGGGCGAAGAAGTAATTATTAATATGTATGCGTTTCAACTCTCTTGTCGAATGTTACTAATTGACAAAAGATAAATGAGTTTATCGTTTGTTTGTGTTTTAAGCATCTGAACAGCTCAGCGTTCATATCTCTAACAAAAGTTTAAAAAAAATGTCAACTGAATTACTTCACTCGAGGAAAAATAAAATAAAAACTGCGATTTCAAATAATCGATGTATACGCCCCTTCCCGCCGTCACCCACCCAATACACTAATCGAAAATCCTAGATCCACCCATGAGTGCAACAAGTGTACGCAGCTGGTTTGCTGACCGATCATGGAACGTATGCCTTAATATTCGCATGTTTTAAAACGTCTCTGCATAGTTGATCAAACCTTCATAATCTGCGTATTATTCTATTTTAGCCCCTCCTCTCAGAAAGTAATTGAGATCACAGGAGGGAAGCCCACATTTAAAATAAATAAATAAAAATATATATAAAAGCTATAATAGAGACTCTATTATAGCATATATAAAAACAAAACAAAGAAAAATAATATGGGCTTCCCTCCTGTGATTAAGACAGACCGACATAAATACATGAAGATGCACATTCTGATAACGTTGTTCATTTTCGTATGAATCACGGCTCAAGCAATAAATGTTGTGCATGTTCTAGATGTTTTTATCACCACAATTAAGTGACAGCTCAGCCAGAATANTTCGTATGAATCAGGGCTCAATCAATAAATGTTGTGCATGTTCTAGATGTGTTTATCACCACAATTAAGTGACAGCTCAGCCAGAATAGCGGACATCTAGATTTATCGGGCTACTTTGTGGTATCAAAGCGCGATTTTCACGGTAATCCACAACATGGTATTATTTAGTATTGTTTATCCTTAAAGTCATTGTTATACACTCTGATCTCATCAGCCACTACCAACATCTTGTTCCGAGAAAGGCCGAGTAGTAACGATTGATTTTTATGCTCATACATGGAACGTTGGTAACGCTAGCGCTGGTCTTACATTGACGTAAGGCTTGAAATGGGCGGTCAAGCAGGTTAAAAGCTCTGTCAAATAAGGGGTTTTCGCTGAATAACTTGAGTGTGCATTCCCTAAACTTGATACAACCTAACTTAAATAAAGAACGAGCACATGGAAGCGTCGAGACGTTCTTATGTAAAAATTATTCGTAAGACGTTAAAAACCTTGTTTTATGACATGACCACGCTTTGAAATTTTAAATCAAATGGTACAAACGTTTGAACAAATTAGACGCCAAGGCATGCTCACGAACCAGATCTATGTACAAGAGTTAATTTAATTTACCTTTTGCTTATCTGGAATTATAATTATAATTTCAAGATTCAACATAAGAACGTGTCTCCGTATAAATGAGGATTTTTGCTTCAAGGTCAAGGTCACAAATAAAGGTCAAAGCTGCGTCGGTTAGTTTCCATATCGGTTCAGCCATAATTCTTATGCGATTTGAAATTCGAAGGGCTATACTGTCATCATTAAAACGACTTTAATGATAGTTTAGTAGTTTTAACTCGATGTGAATGAACACATTTTTAGACGAAACAAATGGCATATTTCCGTGGTGTTGCACACGCACTTTAAATCATTCGACCATTCATTTCATCCAAGAATTGAAGAAAACGAACAGGGCATGCTTCCTTATTTTGATATGCGTCTCGGTTGTTCATTTGTTTATCTAGTAAACCTGTTTGGTTCTTTCAATTGCTCGATATTGGTCAATAAATCTTTGAGTTGTGTCTTATCTACAATCGTGATACATCGACCAACTCCGGAGCTATTATGCAATAATCGCCGCAATGATCCAGAGTGTCTTATCTATTGATACCAGTCCACAAAAGCTTAGGTACAGTAAAACCTTCAAATAAACAAGCTTAACATACCGAGAAGATAAATGAACTTTCAAACATTTTAGCATTTACATACATGTATTCATACTTTTAGGACACGATATCTGTTTCAGCTCAAGTGCTTATTTATATAAAATAAGTTTAATTCATTTAAAATAAGAATGTAAGTAGGAATAACTCCGTACTTGCAGTCGAAATTAAAAAGTAAACATTAAGATCAACCCATGTGTATTGTCGTTATACAAATGTGAACAAAATTTCATCTTAAACGTTGATATCTCGATCAAGTATGTTAAATTAATTGCAATTGAAATTAATTGAATTTTTTGCTCAAAATTCACATATTTTGTTAAGAATTTAATAGTCATTTGATCTTTGCACCACACCAAGATGATTTTATGTGTAGTGAACTAATACTGTGTCCGGTGAAACGTCTTATCTGCATCTATTGACAGGGCATGTGCGTGCATAACAACCCTACTATTTAGAACGATCAAGAGGCCTCTGTAAGTATATACGCAACTTGAAGTGATTACAAAGTTCTGACCCAGTTATCTTTGCGTCAATAAAACAATGTCAGTCTGTGCGCTCAAAGAGACACCGAGATAGTTTTGCTGGTTATTGTGTCACATATATAGTATTAACAACCTGTAACGGCAGTCCAAACTTGCACTCGGCTGGATTTTCGTATATATTGCTAATGAAGGATTAAGGACATAAATAGATACGGCTCATATACATTGGATACAAAATGAATCATTCGCGCGAACGCATGTATTCGTCGGAAGAGACCACGCACAAACGACTTATTATAATAATTGCGAGTGTTGCCATCGCAACGTTTATTGTCGGGATTCTGATTGGACGATTCGCTACTTGTCCAAAACAAGAAGTCAGGAAGGGTCTCTATCTGCCAAATGTGTCGGAAAAACTGATGCGTGACGAAGATACGTCAATAATTGATGACGTCATCAACAGCATCAACGCTGACAACATCCGTACGCATCTGAGGTATGCCTTGGTCGTTTACTGAGTAGATAGATCTAAACCTGATTTGAATAACAAACTTTACATGCTATGTAATATAAACCAACCCTTTTTGGAACCACCAAAACACCGCTATTTGAAACAAAAGGGTCCCGTTATGCATATATTGGTGTTTCTATGCTTGATGTTCTCCGTTTTAATGTTAAAATCGTGTCGAATATGACATGTATCTATACCTCCTTTAAACCGAACTGGAACCAAAAATGCGCTGCAATTGCTACTTGATCTATAGGGCTATGGCTCAACTATTTCTTTTCTTCTTTCCGCTTGCGTATTTTGATTGTGTGTGCTTTATATGGTCATAAAGTTACCCTCAGTGACGTTCCTATAATACAAGACATACGAAGAACAACATTTTTGTGCAAATACGACACGCGAATCGTGATCATTTATATACTATAAAATACATGTGCTTATCATCTTTTGCATATTTTCTTCTGGCAGGAAACTTTCACGTTTGCCACACATCGCTGGGCAAGAAGAAAATCACCAACTCGCTGTCGATTTAAAAGACTTCTGGCTTAGAGAAGGCGTAGACCACGTGACCTTGACGCCGTATAACGTTCTGTTATCATACCCCAACATGTCGGATTTGAACTTTGTAGAGCTTCTAGACGAGCACGACAACACGTTGTACAAATCACCCTTGACCGAGCCTATTTTAACACCGGAAGAGAACCAAAACAACGTGGTGCCGCCTTTCAACGCTTACTCGGCCCCTGGAGACGTAACTGTGAGTCAAACATAAGAACGTGGGCGTTAACCCGTTTATGCCTAGCGTCTAGAAAAAATGCATTGGCAAACAGCGTAGAACCAGATGAGACGCCGCATGATGCGCTCATCAGGGTCTGCGCTGTTTGCTTAAAGGAATTTATGTAAGAAATATTCTAAATATAGAAATAAATATACTAGACATCCCTAATTTTGGAAATAAATTGATCCGATTCAGAAGGATGGGAGAGTCCACTAGGCATAAATGGGTTAAACATGGGCGTCATAGCTTTATTGCAAAAATGTTCTTGCAAAGTACCGATCAAAATTCAAAAAGCTCAGTGAAATTGATGCAGTTTTAACGTTTTAGCATTTAGTGAAACTTAAGCAATTTTCACATGTTCTTTCGGGGTTTTCTTAACGCAGAATCTGATGATGCCTCTGGAGCTATCAAATTGTTTACGTATGGAACTGTATGGCTATCAATGATGTCATATTTTATTTTACTTTCAGGGAGATATTGTGTACGTCAACTACGGAAGGGTCGAAGATTTCGAGTATCTCGAGAAGAACAAAAGTATAAATGTCACGGGGAAAATTGTGATGGCTCGATACGGGAAAATATTTAGGGGTGATAAGGTAAAGCAAAATAAAGCTCTAGATATGCCTGTTCAAAAGTATACTTTGATGTGGAGCCATAATGACACCACAAAACCTTGCGTAACTTAAAAGCGGACATGGCAGGTCTGGATTTAAAAAAAATATCAGAGTTTAGCCTTATTGGTTTAGTTAAGCTAATAAAACATCTCTGGCGTTTGTTTTTTAATAAATATTTCTGTATTACACCGTCATATTTGCGGTTGTCCATATTGCTACGAACGTTTTTATACTCGACTCGTAAAAAACAAACATATTCGGTGCTGGTTACACAATGTATACCATTTATAATGGCAAAATTATACTCGAGACTACAGTGCATGTTACTTCGACATATTGTCACAGGTCCGCATGGCTGAATTGCGCGGAGCAAAAGGCGTGATCCTATTCTCCGATCCTGCGGATATAACTGACAATGGCGATATGAACGGGGTGTATCCGCATGGCTGGTGGCTTCCGCCGTCTGGTACCCAGCGCGGTACAGTGTATAAAGGAGACGGGGATCCACTCACGGCTGATTATCCCGCCATCGGTTAGGAAACACATATTTCGTTTGAATTCTTTTGAATTTGTTATATTACCTTGTTAATAAGGCGTTTTAATAAGGCGTGGTGTCCAATTACATATCATTCGAAGAGCATTTTTTGTCATATCCAAAAGCGCGTTGTTTCTGGGTTAAATAAACACTCATGTTAATCATACTTACGTACGCAAATGTTTGCGATATCTTTGACAACGAATCAAAGATCGATTTCATCAAACACGATTACAGACAGGACGCTAGCTTGAAACACGATGAGTTCATTAAACAGGCGGCCCCGTACACATCTTTTGTATTCCGATCAGTATACTGTGTCTTCACTTGTTGACGTCTGCTCACGTCATTGTTTCGCTCTTTCCGCAGGCACGGCGTATCGGAAGGAAGACCCAACCAACTACCTTCCCAAGATTCCCGTACATCCCATCGGCTACGGGATCGCCGTACATCTTATGGAGTACGTATGTTACAACTAAAAATACCAATGCAAACACACGCCGCGCATGCCTGCACACATACTATTCAATATTTTTTATTATAAAAGTAATAATGCGTATTAATTACTTATTCAGCAAACTACTCGTTTAACGTGTCTTATCAAACATGATTATACAATTCATTAATTACCGCGCACGTAGGGTATGTAAGACTTCGCGAATTTAGCCTCGTTCTTGGGAAATTGGGCTTTATGCATGTGCGTCAAGTGTCGTCCCCGATTAGCATGTGCAGTCCACACAGGCTTATCAGGGACGACACATTCCGCTTTTATTGCATTTTTCGTTTGAAGGAAGACTGTTCTTAGCGAAAATCCAGTTGAGGTGGACAGTTGCGTCCCTGATTAGACTACACAGAGTGTGCGGATTTCACAGGCTAATCTTGAACGACACTTTACGCACATGTATAAAACTCCGTGTTTACAGATCGCGGCTCATAAATGTCATTAAAGAAATGATGCAATTAACACTCTTCCACTATTTTACTCACAGGGCGCTGGGTGGGGTCGAGGTACCCCGGGAATGGAGCGGCCTGATGAACACAACGTACACATTCGGGGACGTCTTCAAAAACAGCGGCTCGTAAGTAGTTTTGTTCTTCTAACAGCAAGACTAGTCAATTAAAAAAAATATTACCCGGTACATGCCAAACGACGATATAGAGAGATAATTTAATGGATATTTAACGGGCTTCATTTATATTTTAAAGTATATGATTTTATTTCATTTCACTCAACGCAATTAAACTGTATGTTCGACAGCGCATCTTCCGAATGGAATCAATTTCTCTCGACGATTTGGACGAACGGAGAACATGAGATTTAGCGATTAACAGAAACTTAAACAGTGAAACATTACCAATTCATATACACTATAGTATATTCTACATTTTTCAATGCATTTTGTTCAGTTTTGGTGGGTTATATGTCGATAAGAAATTGTTGTTGTTTTTTTTTAAATAATTATGGAAGGTGCTTTAAGATGAACCAAACCAAAACTGTTGTACGTGATATTTTATTTTTTAATTGTACTTTTCTTTCAAACTCAAATTTTATTTCAGCCTCGCTCTGTGAAAAAGGGGTTTTATGCATGTGCGTAACGCATTGTACCAGACCAGCCTAGCTTGAGACGACACTTTGCTCACAAGCATTAAGCCCCGTTTTCCCAGAGCGGGGCTCATTTGTTCTTTGTTACAGAAAAGCCCGTATCCACGTGTCCACAAGCAGTCAACGTGTAGACGTCTACAACGCGATAGGAATCATACGGGGAGAGTTTGAACCGGGTAAGATATTTGCAGCCGAGAAAAATCACGGAGCTCGTTATTCAAATATTTAGCAAGATATTGACCATTTTGTCACTTTGGCGTTCTATAAACCCCCATATGTTTGCGTAGACAGCGACGGCTAGATAAAGTCGAGAGTAAAATCTACTTTTAACACAAATAACATTTCCGGACGCGGGCATTAAACCCAGACCGCCTGGATGAAACCCAGGATTTTAAACCACTGTACCAAACCGAGCTATTAAATGGTTAAATTTGATACACATTTTTTGATCACGACCGGATTCATAAATTTAACGCAAGTAATATCGGTTTAGTTTCATGTTCGTGGTTTATTCAAAAGCATGGTTTTGCCCTCCCCCTCTTTTGATTATTACATATTGAGTCACTCAAATGCATAGTGTTGTCCTGTTGATTGTTGATTAAAGTGGGTTTACGGGTCGCGAATGAATGATACATGTGTATCTATGCACCAGCACTATTGCAATATAACCC
>VMBQ01015479.1:0-12576 GCA_007657795.1 Dreissena rostriformis | reverse complement strand
ACTCTGATTTAGAAATTCAAGCGCCCCCCTGAGGGACCATTAAATTGCCTGTGGAAAGCACTGATGCACATATACATTATTACATGTTTGAATGAAGATTATGCTTGATTGATTATTTAATTTTATAACATTGTTTTGAGGCAACTTGGAGGCAAGTTTTTGATTTAACATTATACCAACTTTGTCATTTGAATTTACATAAATGTCAACAAATTGTTCTCTAAAAGCAAAGCTGACGTGTGGCATTTTACCTGAATACTGCTGGAAGGGGTTTTCATCAAAGTGATTATAATTATTGTCAAAAAATAAATTCCATTTTTGTATTGGTTTAGAGCTTGGCCGCATGATCTTGTTAATGTGAACTGAAGCTTAAGTTCACAACGAAAATATTGTACACAATTGCACATAGACACCTCTGCCAAAAAAACATGTTTTCATTGTTTTGCTTTGACATGGGTGCATTAATATTTCAGTTTGTTGCAAATATGCTTCAATAATCCGCTCGCAAAATACCTCTGCCCCTAAAGGAATTATGTATGTGACTAAAAAACAATCATACATTTGGGAAAAAAATGCCTATAGGAACGTCAAAGGTGTTTTTTAAATTTCAAAGTACGAACATCCGTCACACAAAGGTTAAGGCCAAAACCACAAACCTTCCCACCACTTCATTTAAGTTTACACTTCAATCAGCCTGCTTTAATATACATGTATTCTGGCTCATAAGCGAACATTATGGTTTGACTGAGAATACGCTAGGAACAAAGTGTTAATGTCGCAGAAACATCACATCCTAGAAGGTTTCGACCAAGATTCATTAAGATTGGTAAAAAAAGGCGAATTCTAGAGGGTTAACAAGCTTTTTGAAAATTTGACATAGTTACCTTGTTTTTTACCTCACATTGCCCAGTTTCAAACTCAGCCCAGATTTCATTGGGGCAAATGTTCTGATTAAGTGTCAAGAAGATTGGGCAATAAATGTGGCCAATAGAACATTAACAAAATTCAGGAAAGCCACATAAGAAAAACTGCCCAGCCTTCTGGCAACTATGTTTTTCAATAGACCAGAACAATTTTTTATCAATCGAGACAGCAATAGAATAAAATGTTCTAACCAAGTTTTATAAAGATTGGACTAAAATTGTGACTTCTAGAGTGTTTAAAAGGTTTCACTGTAGCCATAAAAGGAAAACTGCATCGCCCCACCACCCCCCNCTCAAAGTGTGACCTTGACCTTGGAGATATTGACGTAATTCTTTCGCGCGACACACCGTCCAATGATGGTGAACATATGTGCCAAATGATTTCAAAATCCCTTGATGAACGACATAGTTATGGCCCGGACAAGCTCATTTATGGCCATTTTTGACCTTTGACCTCAAAGTGTGACCTTGACCTTGGAGATATTGACGTAATTCTTTCGCGCGACACACCGTCCAATGATGGTGAACATATGTGCCAAATGATTTCAAAATCCCTTGATGAACGACATAGTTATGGCCCGGACAAGCTCATTTATGGCCATTTTTGACCTTTGACCTCAAAGTGTGACCTTGACCTTGGAGATATTGACGTAATTCTTTCGCGCGACACACCGTCCAATGATGGTGAACATATGTGCCAAATGATTTCAAAATCCCTTGATGAACGACATAGTTATGGCCCGGACAAGCTCATTTATGGCCATTTTTGACCTTTGACCTCAAAGTGTGACCTTGACCTTGGAGATATTGACGTAATTCTTTCGCGCGACACACCGTCCAATGATGGTGAACATATGTGCCAAATGATTTCAAAATCCCTTGATGAACGACATAGTTATGGCCCGGACAAGCTCATTTATGGCCATTTTTGACCTTTGACCTCAAAGTGTGACCTTGACCTTGGAGATATTGACGTAATTCTTTCGCGCGACACACCGTCCAATGATGGTGAACATATGTGCCAAATGATTTCAAAATCCCTTGATGAACGACATAGTTATGGCCCGGACAAGCTCATTTATGGCCATTTTTGACCTTTGACCTCAAAGTGTGACCTTGACCTTGGAGATATTGACGTAATTCTTTCGCGCGACACACCGTCCAATGATGGTGAACATATGTGCCAAATGATTTCAAAATCCCTTGATGAACGACATAGTTATGGCCCGGACAAGCTCATTTATGGCCATTTTTGACCTTTGACCTCAAAGTGTGACCTTGACCTTGGAGATATTGACGTAATTCTTTCGCGCGACACACCGTCCAATGATGGTGAACATATGTGCCAAATGATTTCAAAATCCCTTGATGAACGACATAGTTATGGCCCGGACAAGCTCATTTATGGCCATTTTTGACCTTTGACCTCAAAGTGTGACCTTGACCTTGGAGATATTGACGTAATTCTTTCGCGCGACACACCGTCCAATGATGGTGAACATATGTGCCAAATGATTTCAAAATCCCTTGATGAACGACATAGTTATGGCCCGGACAAGCTCATTTATGGCCATTTTTGACCTTTGACCTCAAAGTGTGACCTTGACCTTGGAGATATTGACGTAATTCTTTCGCGCGACACACCGTCCAATGATGGTGAACATATGTGCCAAATGATTTCAAAATCCCTTGATGAACGACATAGTTATGGCCCGGACAAGCTCATTTATGGCCATTTTTGACCTTTGACCTCAAAGTGTGACCTTGACCTTGGAGATATTGACGTAATTCTTTCGCGCGACACACCGTCCAATGATGGTGAACATATGTGCCAAATGATTTCAAAATCCCTTGATGAACGACATAGTTATGGCCCGGACAAGCTCATTTATGGCCATTTTTGACCTTTGACCTCAAAGTGTGACCTTGACCTTGGAGATATTGACGTAATTCTTTCGCGCGACACACCGTCCAATGATGGTGAACATATGTGCCAAATGATTTCAAAATCCCTTGATGAACGACATAGTTATGGCCCGGACAAGCTCATTTATGGCCATTTTTGACCTTTGACCTCAAAGTGTGACCTTGACCTTGGAGATATTGACGTAATTCTTTCGCGCGACACACCGTCCAATGATGGTGAACATATGTGCCAAATGATTTCAAAATCCCTTGATGAACGACATAGTTATGGCCCGGACAAGCTCATTTATGGCCATTTTTGACCTTTGACCTCAAAGTGTGACCTTGACCTTGGAGATATTGACGTAATTCTTTCGCGCGACACACCGTCCAATGATGGTGAACATATGTGCCAAATGATTTCAAAATCCCTTGATGAACGACATAGTTATGGCCCGGACAAGCTCATTTATGGCCATTTTTGACCTTTGACCTCAAAGTGTGACCTTGACCTTGGAGATATTGACGTAATTCTTTCGCGCGACACACCGTCCAATGATGGTGAACATATGTGCCAAATGATTTCAAAATCCCTTGATGAACGACATAGTTATGGCCCGGACAAGCTCATTTATGGCCATTTTTGACCTTTGACCTCAAAGTGTGACCTTGACCTTGGAGATATTGACGTAATTCTTTCGCGCGACACACCGTCCAATGATGGTGAACATATGTGCCAAATGATTTCAAAATCCCTTGATGAACGACATAGTTATGGCCCGGACAAGCTCATTTATGGCCATTTTTGACCTTTGACCTCAAAGTGTGACCTTGACCTTGGAGATATTGACGTAATTCTTTCGCGCGACACACCGTCCAATGATGGTGAACATATGTGCCAAATGATTTCAAAATCCCTTGATGAACGACATAGTTATGGCCCGGACAAGCTCATTTATGGCCATTTTTGACCTTTGACCTCAAAGTGTGACCTTGACCTTGGAGATATTGACGTAATTCTTTCGCGCGACACACCGTCCAATGATGGTGAACATATGTGCCAAATGATTTCAAAATCCCTTGATGAACGACATAGTTATGGCCCGGACAAGCTCATTTATGGCCATTTTTGACCTTTGACCTCAAAGTGTGACCTTGACCTTGGAGATATTGACGTAATTCTTTCGCGCGACACACCGTCCAATGATGGTGAACATATGTGCCAAATGATTTCAAAATCCCTTGATGAACGACATAGTTATGGCCCGGACAAGCTCATTTATGGCCATTTTTGACCTTTGACCTCAAAGTGTGACCTTGACCTTGGAGATATTGACGTAATTCTTTCGCGCGACACACCGTCCAATGATGGTGAACATATGTGCCAAATGATTTCAAAATCCCTTGATGAACGACATAGTTATGGCCCGGACAAGCTCATTTATGGCCATTTTTGACCTTTGACCTCAAAGTGTGACCTTGACCTTGGAGATATTGACGTAATTCTTTCGCGCGACACACCGTCCAATGATGGTGAACATATGTGCCAAATGATTTCAAAATCCCTTGATGAACGACATAGTTATGGCCCGGACAAGCTCATTTATGGCCATTTTTGACCTTTGACCTCAAAGTGTGACCTTGACCTTGGAGATATTGACGTAATTCTTTCGCGCGACACACCGTCCAATGATGGTGAACATATGTGCCAAATGATTTCAAAATCCCTTGATGAACGACATAGTTATGGCCCGGACAAGCTCATTTATGGCCATTTTTGACCTTTGACCTCAAAGTGTGACCTTGACCTTGGAGATATTGACGTAATTCTTTCGCGCGACACACCGTCCAATGATGGTGAACATATGTGCCAAATGATTTCAAAATCCCTTGATGAACGACATAGTTATGGCCCGGACAAGCTCATTTATGGCCATTTTTGACCTTTGACCTCAAAGTGTGACCTTGACCTTGGAGATATTGACGTAATTCTTTCGCGCGACACACCGTCCAATGATGGTGAACATATGTGCCAAATGATTTCAAAATCCCTTGATGAACGACATAGTTATGGCCCGGACAAGCTCATTTATGGCCATTTTTGACCTTTGACCTCAAAGTGTGACCTTGACCTTGGAGATATTGACGTAATTCTTTCGCGCGACACACCGTCCAATGATGGTGAACATATGTGCCAAATGATTTCAAAATCCCTTGATGAACGACATAGTTATGGCCCGGACAAGCTCATTTATGGCCATTTTTGACCTTTGACCTCAAAGTGTGACCTTGACCTTGGAGATATTGACGTAATTCTTTCGCGCGACACACCGTCCAATGATGGTGAACATATGTGCCAAATGATTTCAAAATCCCTTGATGAACGACATAGTTATGGCCCGGACAAGCTCATTTATGGCCATTTTTGACCTTTGACCTCAAAGTGTGACCTTGACCTTGGAGATATTGACGTAATTCTTTCGCGCGACACACCGTCCAATGATGGTGAACATATGTGCCAAATGATTTCAAAATCCCTTGATGAACGACATAGTTATGGCCCGGACAAGCTCATTTATGGCCATTTTTGACCTTTGACCTCAAAGTGTGACCTTGACCTTGGAGATATTGACGTAATTCTTTCGCGCGACACACCGTCCAATGATGGTGAACATATGTGCCAAATGATTTCAAAATCCCTTGATGAACGACATAGTTATGGCCCGGACAAGCTCATTTATGGCCATTTTTGACCTTTGACCTCAAAGTGTGACCTTGACCTTGGAGATATTGACGTAATTCTTTCGCGCGACACACCGTCCAATGATGGTGAACATATGTGCCAAATGATTTCAAAATCCCTTGATGAACGACATAGTTATGGCCCGGACAAGCTCATTTATGGCCATTTTTGACCTTTGACCTCAAAGTGTGACCTTGACCTTGGAGATATTGACGTAATTCTTTCGCGCGACACACCGTCCAATGATGGTGAACATATGTGCCAAATGATTTCAAAATCCCTTGATGAACGACATAGTTATGGCCCGGACAAGCTCATTTATGGCCATTTTTGACCTTTGACCTCAAAGTGTGACCTTGACCTTGGAGATATTGACGTAATTCTTTCGCGCGACACACCGTCCAATGATGGTGAACATATGTGCCAAATGATTTCAAAATCCCTTGATGAACGACATAGTTATGGCCCGGACAAGCTCATTTATGGCCATTTTTGACCTTTGACCTCAAAGTGTGACCTTGACCTTGGAGATATTGACGTAATTCTTTCGCGCGACACACCGTCCAATGATGGTGAACATATGTGCCAAATGATTTCAAAATCCCTTGATGAACGACATAGTTATGGCCCGGACAAGCTCATTTATGGCCATTTTTGACCTTTGACCTCAAAGTGTGACCTTGACCTTGGAGATATTGACGTAATTCTTTCGCGCGACACACCGTCCAATGATGGTGAACATATGTGCCAAATGATTTCAAAATCCCTTGATGAACGACATAGTTATGGCCCGGACAAGCTCATTTATGGCCATTTTTGACCTTTGACCTCAAAGTGTGACCTTGACCTTGGAGATATTGACGTAATTCTTTCGCGCGACACACCGTCCAATGATGGTGAACATATGTGCCAAATGATTTCAAAATCCCTTGATGAACGACATAGTTATGGCCCGGACAAGCTCATTTATGGCCATTTTTGACCTTTGACCTCAAAGTGTGACCTTGACCTTGGAGATATTGACGTAATTCTTTCGCGCGACACACCGTCCAATGATGGTGAACATATGTGCCAAATGATTTCAAAATCCCTTGATGAACGACATAGTTATGGCCCGGACAAGCTCATTTATGGCCATTTTTGACCTTTGACCTCAAAGTGTGACCTTGACCTTGGAGATATTGACGTAATTCTTTCGCGCGACACACCGTCCAATGATGGTGAACATATGTGCCAAATGATTTCAAAATCCCTTGATGAACGACATAGTTATGGCCCGGACAAGCTCATTTATGGCCATTTTTGACCTTTGACCTCAAAGTGTGACCTTGACCTTGGAGATATTGACGTAATTCTTTCGCGCGACACACCGTCCAATGATGGTGAACATATGTGCCAAATGATTTCAAAATCCCTTGATGAACGACATAGTTATGGCCCGGACAAGCTCATTTATGGCCATTTTTGACCTTTGACCTCAAAGTGTGACCTTGACCTTGGAGATATTGACGTAATTCTTTCGCGCGACACACCGTCCAATGATGGTGAACATATGTGCCAAATGATTTCAAAATCCCTTGATAGATGACATAGTTATGGCCCGGACAAGCGGGACAGACAGACCGACCGACCGACAGACAAACCGACCGACAAAGTGACTCCTATATAGCCCCCATTACCTATGGTAATGGGGGTATAATAAACAAATATTTATAATATGTACGCCATTTGGGTTTTTCCAAAATACTACAACCCTACTTTCTTGCAGGCTCAAAGGGCTGTTGTGGACATACCAAATAGTGAATAACGGTTGGTATAACCAAGGTACCAGCAGTTTGTGAAGCAATTAAAATGCTTAAATAAAATACTAATAACATGTCTTTGTTCGTGCTTTCACACTTCATAGATGAAGGCCCTCATTGAGTAATTTGAGATGCATATTCACGCTTAAAAACATGAAATTATGTAATCAAATTGAAAGGTGTGTATTAATTATTGAATGCTCAAAAGTGTTCAATTAGCATCATACTAGCATTGCAGTTAAAGCATAATGTTTAAATCCCCATAAAGGCAGGATTGTAAAGCATTCTTAATTCAAATTTTAAGCAGTGTAAAGTAAGGGTTTAATCAAATCTCCAATAGTATAATGCCCCAACCAGTCACTGTAGAATAAAACATTGTATTTTTTAGAGTGACAACAATTTTGAAGAATTTGAAGTATTTGATAATTAAGACATCAAAGTGAGACTAATTCAGGCAACAATGAAAGTACACAGACTGACAAAAATGGCACTTTATATGAGGAATTATATTTGCAAGAGCATACTAAAAACCAGTGATGTATTTGTGAAACACTATGTCCCCTTTTGCACGATTTTGACCCATATATTTGACCTTTGACCTTGATAGATGACCTTGACCTTTCACCACTCAAAATGTCCAGCTCCATGAGATACACATGCATGCCAAATATCAAGTTGCTATCTTCAATATTGCAAATGTTATGGCCAATGTTAAAGTTTGAGCAAACCAACAAACAAACCAACAAACAAACCAACAAACAGGGCAAAAACAATATGTCCCCCAGTATAGACTGGGGGACATAAAAAATCAAAATTATATTTCCATGCATTCTATGCTAATGATCATAAAAAGCTTAAAACTTTCAAGACAAATTAACAGTTCTCAGCATTGTCACTGATCAATATTTCATTCGTGTAATAATTGCTCAATAGCAAAATGGCAGCAGATTTTGCGGTACGTGGTAGCGCGTTATAGTGGGTTAAGTATGGCACAACCCTTAAATTTATCAAATGTGATTTTAATCTTGTCATTAGCTTACAGCTTCACGCAACTCTGTAGAAAATGGCCTGATTTTCAAAGACTTGAAATAACACCAACAAATAGCTTCTAAGGGATTGCTAAAACCTTTCAGATTTGAGAGATCAGTATTAAATCATGGATCAGCGTTTTCGCTCTCTCTGTTTATCTCTTTCCTGTACAGAAGAAATGTGCAAATGGCTATATGCAAACAGCATTAAACCAGAACAGCCTGTGAGTGACTCGCAGTCTGTTCCGGTTTTATGATGTTTGCTTCTCATTTAGTCTTAAATTTAATCAGAATTTTTAAGGGACAACAGATGTGTCAAAGTGCACATCTGAGTGGTTAAGGATAAACATATGTAATATATATGAATGTGTTTTAACATTTTAGGGAATCTGACCCAATTCCAGGAATGCAAGACATGCTCTACATTTCAGTGACAATCTGGGACAAAATTTAATGGTACATATGCCAAATAGAACGGCATGCATTTTCAAAAGTCCAACATACCATTCCAATGGACGACCCCGGAAGGACATCATGGAACTGGTTGAGTAGCAGTAGTTTCCACAGAATGTCTAGACTCTTGTGTGGATAGGAGTGGTCCGTGTTCAGTGCAAACGCTACTGAGTGAACGAATTCCACGTCATGCAGTTTAAACTCACAATGTCGGTTCATTTTTTTCACCTGGAATAAAAGTGTCGAATAGTGCATTGAAATGAGCCTCCTTCTGGCTTGGCTTAATGCGTAAAGTGTCATCCCAGATTAGCCTGTGCAGTCTGCACAGGCTAATCAGGGACAATACTTCCTGCTTTTATGGAAAAAGTTAGTTTCTTCAAAACAAAAATCCAGTCTAGGCGGAAAGTGTCATCACTGATTATAATCTGGGACGACATTTAACTCGCATGCATTAAACCCTGTTTTCCCAGAGAAAGGCTCATATAAATGTGATTTTGTTTTAGAATGTGACATGGGCAATTTTAGATATCTTTCTTATACATCAAAAGGGCTGCTTTGAACCAGAAACATTCAGATGTGTGCTTGACATAAGTTAATGTTTTAACAGCATATACAGGTTAACACCGCTATTTCAAATACAGTGGTTATTCAACAATTTGACCTGCTGTCTTTGTTTTTTTGCCACATTCAAACCAGATTAGAACTTGGCATGGATATTTTCAAGGAAACATTCTAATAAAGTTTTATCAAAATTGGATAAAACATATTGGCCTCTAGAAGGGTAATGAGCTTAAAGTTATTTTTATAAATATTACCTTAACACTCTTTGGGAAATCATACACACCTTAAGTAGATTAACCACCACAAACATAATGTCCAAGCGTGACCATTGAATTTGGATATTGCAGATTAACTTAAAAATGATTTCTGGAGGTGACACTTACCCGAGCATGTGTGGTGTAGGTACCGTTATGGAGTTCCAGATACAACTCACCACGCCATCGGCACAAGTTCTGGGCATCATCACGCTCGATGGCACTGAAGAACTCATCTGGAGTGCTCATCTTCACTCTGAAGTGAAACAGAAAACAGCGTCACAATGTTGCAATTCAACTATATTCGATCCGAGTTCTGGGAAAACTGGGCTTAATGCATGGACATATAGTGTCGCCCTGGAATAGCCTCTCAGGCTAATCAGGAACACACTTTCCGCATTTAAGGAATTTTTTGTTTAAAGAAAATATCTTCTTAACCAAAAATCAAAATTAGGCGGAAAGTGCCTTCCCTGATTAGCCTGTGTGGAATGCGCTGACTTAAAGGGGGGCAACACTTTACGCTCATGCATTAAGCCCAGTTTCCTCAGAATGCGAGCAGCGGTGGTAATGCTTTTACATAACAAAATGCCAGAGTTACTGTTGTTTAATAAAACATGGTATCACATAAGCATCTGTACAATCGTGACATTACCCTCTACACTTCATTTCTTTGTAATTACAGCTGACACTCACATTGGAAGTGAGTTTCAAAATACATCAAAGCTGCATCCTAATTGTACTATCAATATTTTGTTGTTATCTTATAATAACATATGTTTATCAATGTGCTTTTCCAAAACTATTTGTCTCTTGTATACAATTTATCTCCCAAGAGGGCTATATACACAAATCACAGGATGTGTAAGTTTAAGACACATACTTATATTAAAATGACATTTCATACTAAAAAAAATAAAAATAATAATAAGTTGGTCACTTATACATGTGTATATGATTACAAATCACATTATATACATGTAACAAGTGTACATTCTTTGGTTACACTCACAAATTAAAATATAAATAAATACCTTTTAATTATTTCAAATTAATTTACATGTACTGAAAAATATACATTTTCAACAATTATTTGTGTGCATCACATACAGTGCCTTAATAAAAACACAATACTAATAAAGGCCATAATATTTAATTAAGATGATAACATACTAACACCACATAAAAAAACATTATAAAACCAGCAAATATTCCTCAGACTTGGTGTCATTTTCTAACATCCCCAAGAAAATAATAGCTGTCTCAATAATTTCCTCATTAATTATAATTATACTGTGTAAAGATTTTTATCAAAATGTACAACAAATTAAACCATTTTGTTATGCAGATCTTCACAGTTTCCTAATTATCTCCCTTAACAAGGTGAAGCAATTACTTCCCTTAACAAGGTGTAGCAAATTATCACCCCTGACAGATACCATTATCAGATTTCTCATCTACAAACTGACTCACAATTAACTCCCTTTAATTGAAATTACATTCAAAGGAAATGTATAATACTCCTGATAATTATGAGTTGTCACATAAGATCATAGTATTAATTACAAATATTAACATCCACTGCAAGAGTATATAAACTCTGCATAATAACAAACCTCATCAGAGTCAAGTTCAGAAAGCAACAAATCTCATCTACAAATACAGATTGAGAATGGTAACTATACTAGTGTGAAATTGTATACTTTTAAAACAATAATTTAGCCAATAATTACTTTTAATGCATATTGTAATGCTTTAAAAGCTTATAAATCTATAAACCAAAATATAATGTGTTGCATTTACACATTATTAATAATATTCCTTACAGACATGATAATGTATGTAATTAATATATTGCACAACTGAAACAATTAATGTTCCATCTACAAAGACTGTTGACATTTGTGTGACTAATCATGATTACAGTAATGTTTGGCGAAAATACAAGACGTTAATCATCACAGAAGAATTTAAGAAAAAGTGAGGTAAGTTTTAATAACTATTAAAATGTAAGAGCATTCAAGAATTTCAAGAAATCTTGATACAGTTGTGTGATAATGCAATAAAATCAGGAACGTTTTCAAATCTTCAAAAAAAAGGCAATTTTATTTCCATTTTTTCATCAAACACTGCTGTGAACATTTGAGAAGAATCATGATCACAGTGATGTTTGGTGCAAAATATTACTGAACACGACGATATCTATGTGAACTGTAGAATGATGGAAAACACAGAGAAGGAAAATGATGTGAATTGTAGCATAAAATAAAATACAGGCAATTGGCAAAAGGAATATATCAATGTTTTCTGGTACATTTGTGTGATAATGTGAAACATTCATTAGCACATGCCTGTGCTGGGAAGTATGGTGTTCAAATATTCAAAAATGGTTTCTAATTTAGTTTTAATAATACACTATTTTGAACATGTTGGAAAGAGCATGGTCATAGTTATGTTTGGTCAACCATGTAGTGTCCTTAAAAATGAAGCTGTATTTTCTAAATTATTCATCTAACACTGCTGTGAACATTTTTGAAAAAGCATGATCACAGTGATGTTTGGTGAAAAATATTACTGAATCAACAAACTTAGACAAACATGACTATATCTATGTTAACTGTAGATAAAAGGAAACTCTCACAATGAAAATATGTGTGTTGTAGTTTGAAGAAAAAACAGGCAATAGCCCAAAGGAATACATCCATGTTTCCTGGTGCAGCTGTGTGACTATGTGGTATAGCTATAAGCACATGCCTGTGCTGGGAAGTATGGTGTTCACATATTAAAAAGGCATTCAAATTATTTCAATCAATTATTTCTATGTGAACTGTCACTACAAGGACAACACAGACAAAAGGCAAAAGGAACATATCAATGTTTCCTGGTACAGTTGTGTGATAATGTGATATA
>VMBQ01015478.1:0-12951 GCA_007657795.1 Dreissena rostriformis | reverse complement strand
TAAACAAAATTGTCATAGCTTTAGTGGTTTTCTGGCATATTGCCAGAACGACAAAGAAAGATTGTGCATCGATTTGACCATCATTTTGAAAATGAAACGATAAACTTAGTTATCTATCCTTAGTAATAAACGGGACGCCGTATTGTGCGTTTTTTGTCTTTTAACAACGATTATTTTTCGATTGTGATGTCAAATCCACAAAACCACAACATTTATTGTTCGCCGTAGTTCACAGGTGGTTAGCTTGTTGCTATGATATTCATTAGGAAAAACATCATTTTGAAAAAAATGACATTATAAAGCAAAACCGACTTTTTCACTATCAAATATATTATATATATACATTTGATAGTGTTTTTGTTTCCCTAGAGAAGTCGATTTTACGTTATAATTTGATTATTTTTCATTCAAAATTATGTTTTTACTAATTAATATCATAGCCAAACTCTTACCACCTGTGCCGTAGTTTTACGAATTTAATCAGTGAAACTGACGTGAGGTAGTTTGTAAAGTACAATTGTGTTTGTTTTTCTTTCGAATTCAAGTAAACATTCATAATCGACAAATAGAGCAACGCTTTGATTTAAAGATATTTTTTCAAAGTTTACTGTCATATACAATTTTTGGTTGGCCGTTTTCCCCCAAAATTGATGTTCTGGTTCACCGGAATATACGTACACCTATAGCAGAAATTTTAAGGACAACTTATATGTTAGTATCATATTCAAAATTATGACAAACCTACCGGAATAACATTTAAATAAAAACAAATATAAAAAGAGAAATGTCTGGTTGGGTTGCATCATGTATTATATAAGTTAACCAAAAATTCAGTAAATATAAAACATATATTCTTAGGTGTATGACATATATTTGAATATTTTTAATTATTAGCGGTAATGTACTTTATAAAATTATGACTGTAATACTGAACGGCATATAACTACTTATTAAGAATAAACCATTTTGAAGGCAATTAGTCAATGTTAGAACGCAATTCAAAAATCTCTACTTTAACATTCATTTACTTGCTTAAAAAAACATGACACAGACCGATTTATAGGAGCATTATGTAGGGTTATCTTACCAAGTACTGCGTAAACGTCTATGCAAACCTATCAATATTGATATGTTTCTTTAAATAGATGCACTATTTTTGTGTGCGAAAATTACATACCCATGATTTGTGAGACATTTGTTATGTTTGATGTAGAACACGGCACGTTATCATTGGCTGTCTTAATAGGTATCTGTCAACGACATCGGTTTCATTCCGCAGCCGATCAACACAAATGCGTTTATACAAACATATATGCATTTACATAACATCGATAAAATCATCGATAGTTTCTTAAATGAACAACTTTTCCACGTAAATTACGTTACCTAGCTTCATATCCATTTGACTTCATTATATGTGTGTTAATGTTTTAATCCAACAGTAACATTAGTATACCCCCACAAACGAAGTTTAGGGGGGTATATAGGAGAGAGCTTGTCTGTCTGTCGGTCTGTCTGTCGTCCGTATTAAGTATCCGCTCTCTTTTTCAAGTTTTTTTCATCCGATCTTCACCAAACTTGGTCAGAAGTTGTATCTACATGATGTCTAGGTCAAGTTTGAAAATGGGTCATGCCGGGTCAAAAACTAGGTCACAGGGTCACTTAGTGCGTTTTAAACATTCAGCATATTGGCCGCTCTCTAATTCAATAAGTATTTATCCAATCTTCACCAAACTTGTTCAGAAGTTTTATCTAGATGATCTCTAGGCCAAGTTTGAACATGGGCCATGCAGGGACAAAAACTAGTTTAGACTGGTAATGAGTTTGACATAGGTACTATCTATGCACTAAGTTTAGCTGATTATTTTGTTATTTTTATTAACGGTATAAAATACTGTGTACTTTGTACAATTTTATTAATGTGATTTTATTAAAACGGATTTTCTCGCACTCTTTGGTTGTGTTAAGTTGTATTTAACTCGCTCTGCGGGCTCATGAAATACAACGTTGCACAATCAACTCGTGATATACAGCCCATCGGCACACCGCAGTCACGCAATATACCCTGAATACTCCCCAGGTATGTTAGAATTTGAAAATCATTTTTGAATTGTAAAGAACGTGTTTCTTGTAACAATGCAACATATGCTTATTTGTTAGGCTATCCGAAGACGTGGTAGACTACTAAAGCCCAATAGCAGTAGCATGTGTGTCATCAACATATATCGTGTCTATGTTAGCTTTTGTGATCGCTTTTTGTCCATCTTGCGCAAAGGTTGCCTTCTAAAGACAACTCCTGCGTTACGTGCGAATTTTATGAAACTTTACAGCGTATTTTATTTATTGCGCTTATCATGAAAAAACTGTACAGGTACAAAATAACATTATTTATTTCGCACCACTGTGCTATAATGTTTATTTTAATATGATCCACGTTAGCATTACAACCATAGTACACATAATTTGCCCATGTGCAATCATGAATTTTTACTGCGATGTCGATTGTATATTATAGACGACTTTATAAAGATGAATTGTCTACTTTATTGTCATATTGAAATTAAGAAACATTATATGTTCAGTGCTAATTTCACTTTTCAAACAAACACATTTTAAATGGCGCTATCAAATGAAATACTGTTCCAGTTTGAAGAGTTCCATACAGATAAGTTATGCTTGACAACTGCCTCCACTTAATCGACAAACCGAAACCATTCCGCAAACGCATTTAAAACAAAATAAAAAATAATAACAGTGTGGTGCGGTTAATCAATTTTCATTTTAAGAAATTAGTCCGGTCTATCTAATATTTCAGATAAAAGATGGCAGAGAAAAAGGAAAGACTAGATTGCCGTCCATACAAATCAGCAAACAACATGTCATCCAGGATAAGAAATACGCTGTTTTGTGCTATAAAGTCTCAGGTAACGTTTTGCTAAACTTATAAGACGGCTTTGGAAAACAACCAACCCAATTGTCAACTTTCAATCACATAAATGCAAATAAAATGTAGCTGAAATGTGCATGTCTCTATGCCACTAGACAAATAACCATGAAGTACACATTCTATTTTCAGACCGTAAGTAATGTTACACAGTCGCCCTTTACCAGCAGCGTTTCGAAGGTTTGTTATCAAGATTATCAATTTATCGGACCAACAAACGTCAATCAAATCGAAGAGCTTGGAACTGCTAATCATACAGAAAAACGGGCTTCGATTGATGTACACCCTTCAGATGTTCAATCTGTTTTGCTGACATTTCCAGATGTATTTCAGTTTTGGCCGTTTTCGTCGGATAGTTTATATAAATTCATAAACGTTTTTAAAGACACGGTTGTATGTACTGGATTTTTCGTCAGCTCAATTTCAAAATCCAGCTCCGTTGAGCGAGTCTTTTCCGTGAAGTCTTGGCATTCCGTTACACATTCGTCTGTGATGGCCGTGTGTCTCTTAAAATTAAAAGAGCAAATCCTTTACATATATGGTCCATCCGACAGTAACATTATGTATCCGTGCCCAAGCTCAAATTGTAGTGATGTATGCATTGGATCCGTTGGTATTGTCAGAAATAAACGTTCAAATGCATTTGCAACTAACAAACAATCTGGTAAATTCATACACTGCGATGAGCAACAATATGTGGAACTGTATAGTGAAACTCCTAATGTAAACCTTGACTATTCATGTATACAAGTTGATTGTCCTGACAATCGTCTCTGCACACGGCAAGACACAGAAAATCACCAACGTTCAATGATGACTTTAACTGTAATGTCTCCTGATATACAGTTTGATGTAACTCGCGACTCTCATTGTTTTTATCGTACAGAAGAGGACGCTATTGCCATTGAATATGACAGTCAAGGGTATGTGACCTGCGAAGAATCCATGTATGACCCAGAGGATCAGTGGTATGAATGCGAAAGTGTCCTTTGGGATGAGCCTATTAAGGATCGAACATATGTTAGATCTGACATGCATACTATTGCATATTCTGATACATTTGAGGACAAGAAGATGATAAAAGCTACGGACAATGACAATTACTTTCGCGATGTTCAAAAAGGCCCTAACGGGTTAAAGAATCTCTTTAGAAGCTCCACCTTTAAAAGTTTCTTTTTGGATAAGCCTGTTACAACTGACATGCATACCGGTATTGCTGCAAATACTTGTGCGGACATTATGTTGCCAAAAGAGCTGGACATACAGCGTTTATTTGAGGAATATGGTGACTACGATTCATATCTACAGGAACAATATAAATCGTGTAAATACATGTTAAGTAGAAGCGAAACACACCATTCAATACATGATCATGACGACCTTCTATGTTTTTTACGTGCAGAAATGTGTGTCCCGATATCGTTTACGCCATACTGCCCACTTGTGGCAAGCAACAACTCAATATGCCTGGCTCCGGGATCGTCATGTGCGGGTTACTTGAGGTAAAAGTCCATGATTACAGACCGCGGTTCATTGTTAGGAAAGGAAATCATACACATATTTACTAACTCAAACAATAACATTATTTATCTATATTAGCGCTACAACTGCAGTATTGCCTTTGGTAAATGAATACACTGCGGTGAGCAAACCTGTGTAAATTGTCCCTCATATACTTTCCTGAGTATGTGTCGTTTACAAATTGACATAAGCTTGAACGTTCGATGTGGTTAACAAACAACACATATAAATCGCGTTTGCGATTTTAAGGTATTTGTCTGCACCAATCGATAATACGCGTGTATATGCTTACATATTATGTTGCTATGTAAGATGTTTTGTTTTACATTTGACATTATGTACTGTAGTAACATTAGCATTTATATTTGTTATCTGTCAATTTTGGAAAAAGATGTGTTGTTAAAACTTGTAAACGAACTACATATTCCTTTTATTATACATTTTTGCATTCAGCACAATTCTTAGTTTATTCATGCTTCATTTTCATGTAGAACGTATGCGTCAGCGATGTTTTATGTATTGTTGAGGTACATATTGCCAATACGTGTTTTGCAACTTATTTTATGTTCATCTTTCCGAATCGTGATTATATAACTGATAAGAATATGTAACACTAGGTCGAAACGGCAGTGCGTAATTACCAATATCATGCCATCAAGTGAACTGATGATTGGGGATAAAATAGGCATGATACACGATACATTGGATATACAAGTTAATGCTCACTTTATAGTTGTATTTAAGCTCATCCTACATACAGGATTGGATCAAGTTTAGTTAACGTCACAATATCGTTTTACTGATATCACAAACGGTTATGAAATACTTTCGGTTCATCTGAAGCACTCAACGGAAGTAAAAGCAACAAGAGATGTGTTTGTCATAAACACAATGCCCCTACTGCGCCGCTTTGAAATAAAAATTCTATTTATCATTTGGCAGGTATATAAATTATCTCCCTTTAAAGCTTGTTACTCCCCTTGGATTTTGTTCTTTGACCTTTGGCCTTAAAGGATGACCTTGACCTTGACCTTTCACCACTCAAAATGTGCAACTCCATGAGATACACATGCATGCCAAATATCAAGTTGCTATCTTGAATATTGTAAATTATGACCAAGGTTAAGTTTTAGGACACACACAATGACAGACAGACAGGCCAAAAACAATATACCCCCTCTTCTTCGAAGAAGGGGCAATAAAAACAAAACGCTGGTGTCTTTAATTATTTTATATTTTTGTCATTGTAGATCACATTTTCCATCGATCAATTTTATTTCTGATTATAACTGTCATTGAAAATCACGTTTGAGCTTGTATACCATTTTTGTGTTAAAGTTTGTTTTTGTATTCGTGTTCACGCGTATATGAAATCGTTTATCACAGTAAAGGGATATTATTTCAATACATGTAAGCGTTCCTGTATATTTATATGTATATTCGTATATTCTGCGTTTTGATTCTTGTTTTGATTGTGTTTGCTGTTGTTGAAAAACGCAAATCCGAAAAGATGTGTATTGCTACGTCAGAACCCACAGTTACTCAAATACGCTGTGCTTACTAATTCACAGGGGGAGATTAGTTAAACAAAAAAGTGTAGTCATGCATAATTTGTGGACATCCTATTGGTTGAGTGCCCAAGTTTGCACCGAACTTCAACCAAAGAAACAATAAGTTTTCGTCCCGGACTTCTTTCTAAGAATATGTTAAACTAATCTGTTGACTCGTTGGTATTTATTTTCTAATAAAGTTTTATGATAATGCAGTTAAGTCAGTAGATGTTTGCACGATATATTATGTAGTAGTGGAATGTGTGTTTTTAATTAGTGCGACACGTGATATATATGAACACAAGAATAATAGTATGATTACGGCTTTAATATGTATCTAAATATGGCAAGGGAGACTAATCCAACTTGTTGATATCCGTTACAACTGACGGTTGTTATAATGCTTCGTCGGTTATAATCGCTTACACAGCAGTGAACAGAATACAGGTGACACAACTATTCATTCGATATGAGTATCTTGTCGCCTATTCCCATCATAGTTATATTAGGATTCATAACACATTTGGAATAATGTATCCTTATAACATTAACGGTTACTATGTGCAAATATAAACTGAACTAAAACAATAATTTATCTTAGTCAAAATATCGAATTGTGTGATAATAATACACAAACGTGTTTCAGATTACGCAAAGTGTTAGTCCGCATATATTAAACGTATATTGGTATTATGGTAATAATTGAATTAGTGTTTGCATAATCTACATACATTTTATAACTTCGTGCACAACAGTTAAGTTGCACACACATTATTTTTGTTCTAACAGAAGCAAATGCTTACTTTATTTATCAGATCAATCACGCATACTCATAACAAGTCCAGTCCGTTGTATTGATTTCCATTGTTTTTTTGTCGGTGATTTGCCTCATTGTTTAAATTAGCTAATGATAATAGCATTATATTAGAAATCAATCGAATATCAGTTGTATAATATTTAAATGAAAATGTAAAATGTCAAAATATACCAATTTTGAACCATTTGTATGACTAAACATTTGCCCTCACTTTGACGGTTTGTTGGGAAAACTATCTATATATTTGACAAAGTTATGTTGTCTTATGCTATTCCAGAAAATATTCATCGACCGTCTTTATTTTGTATGGTTTCATTGTAATGTTCTCTTTATGCAAATGAAAAACTATGTTGTTTAATATAAATTATTAAGCTACCCAACTCAGCTTTTTGGGCAAAAATAATTAAGATGTATTGACTCTATTCGGCGATTTTCATTGGTTTGGTGAACGAACAAAACATAGCTTTAATCAAAATAGACAAGCTGTCATACTTCTTATAAATTGTGTGAATTCGACGAAAACAAACATATGCATTTTTCAAATTTAAAGATTTAAAGATACAAAATTGTTTTGTTGTTGTTGTTAACAATAATAATTGTAATACTTAAATAATTGAATTATAATTTTAAAAAAACTAACCAAAACGTCTTGCTTGCAAATTAACTTTAGCGTCTTTTTTTAATAATTCTGATAACACATGTCGATAGTTGTAATTAACATTATGCCATCCAAATGACATCCGCTTGAAGCGTAAATGATCTTCATATAACCGCCAGCGTGTCTCTAGTGTGCGTATACATCGGCAGTTTCACATACCAATCAAAATTTAAATAGACAAGAGGAGATAATTTCTAAGGCTCAAATAGAACCGGCGACTTCCGATTTTTTTTTAAAGAAGTTAAATCATTAGCGTATTGTTGAACTGATATGCGAGGATCGATTGATGTACGGATACCGGGAGAATTGTTCTGCGCATTGGATAATCACATTGAATTCACCTGTCAAAACACTGTTTAATTTTGAGCTCTCGATATACGTATACGGATGCCGTCCAATTAGTATTGCTCGCTTGTGGCCTGGAGGATACATCGTCTGAGTGCATCCGCATTTGGGTAAATAAGAAAAAAACTGTTATTGGTTTATACTTTTTTGAGATTGGATCTGAAACAAGCTAGGCGAAGTCATTGCCTTCTACATAAAGTAAAATGTATTGGCTAAAAATGTAAAAATCAAACCTCTTACCACGTATTTCAGTTCTCTTTCAGATAAATTGTGACCAAGGAGGGCTTCTCTTTCTAAACATAACGGAAGCTTCAGGCTCCAGTGCAAATAAAATAATTCGTGATTCCCTGATGTTTAAAAAGTGTCACNAATGACATCCGCTTGAAGCGTAAATGATCTTCATATAACCGCTAGCGTGTCTCTACTGTGCGTATACATCGGCAGTTTCACATACCAATCAAAATTTAAATAGACAAGTGGAGATAATTTCTAAGGCTCAAATAGAACCGGCGACTTCCGATTTTTTTTAAAGAAGTTAAATCATTAGCGTATTGTTGAACTGATATGCGAGGATCGATTGATGTACGGATACCGGGAGAATTGTTCTGCGCATTGGATAATCACATTGAATTCACCTGTCAAAACACTGTTTAATTTTGAGCTCTCGATATACGTATACGGATGCCGTCCAATTAGTATTGCTCGCTTGTGGCCTGGAGGATACATCGTCTGAGTGCATCCTCATTTGGGTAAATTAAAAAAAAACTGTTATTGGTTTATACGTTTTTGAGATTGGATTTGAAACAAGCTAGGCGAAGTCATTGCCTTCTACATAAAGTTAAATTTATTGGCTAAAAAATGTAAAAATTCAACCTCTTATATCAACGACCATGTATTTCAGTTCTCTTTCAGATAAATTGTGACCAAGGAGGGCTTCTCTTTCTAAACATAGCGGAAGCTTCAGGCTCCAGTGCAAATAAAATAATCGTTATGATTCCCTGATGTTTAAAAAGAAACGTTACATCGTCCGACGGGTATATTGTATATCATGTTCATTAAATTGGAAATACATGTACATGCAATGATCGCATCTCTCCATTGCCGATTCTTGCATGAACTTCTTCCCCGCTACACCCCACATAGCTGGGATTATTATGATATAAATGATGACCGCTTCTTTGATCCCATTCATGCTTTTACTAAATTCTGCCATTAAAGGTTAAGGTTCCATAGATACCAAACTGACATCGGAAAAATCGTCTTAGTTAAATTGGTATATCTTGCCAAATCTTCCACAGTTATTGAATCGAAAACTCATTATAATCATGTAAACATATTAGACAGACTCTACGTAATTTGCATCACAAACTGGACGGAAATCGCACTGTTTTCTGTTAAGTTTTTAAAAAAAAACATTTGTGAAATAACGATTGTCAAGAATGTCTCGATGAATGCGAAATGACCGCGATACCAGGAGAAATCGGTGACCGGTATTCCTAAGTGTCACAATCAAAGTATAAACATTCACATGCAATTGTGTGATTCAATCCAAGAATAATCTCCGCGACATCATAGCGAAATTCATGCAAGATATTAGTTCTTACATTAAAATATTACTAAACGATACATCGAAAACGCGTCAAAATACCCGCCGCTCTCGGCTACATTTTTTAAACTGAGGGTAGATGTCGCGTTTACTCTAACGTTTTGGGGTATGTAACATATTCTACACACATTGATTTACTTGATAAGAGCTATAGGAATCGTTTAGCATTTAGCGGAAGGTAATACAAGTTAGTGATGAATCTGGAGTTCCTTATCCCACTTTTTGGTAGAGAAGCGAATGATAATGTTTTCCTTTTTATAAAACAGTGGGTTGATGTTGCAACACATTGATCCCGAAGGCATTAATGATATCCATTTAGCAAAGCAACAGTTTATGTAAATACCTGCCTATAACAGAGTGCCGAACGAGTCCAAACAAAAGAAACATTTTGAATACAGTGGTAGTACTGTTATTATCTTTGTTTTATATATGCGAAGAATAAAACGATATTTTTAATTGAAGTGTTTAAAGTACATATACGAGGGAAGATTCATAATGACTCTGTATTAAATCATTCATCAATAATATGTGTGAAAAGCACAAAACTACACTACACACACGAGATTAAATTTGCTGTACGGAATATAAAGAATATAAAGAATATTGGAGTCAAATAATTCAATATACTTTGATTAACAGTGTAAATGCGTATTGTTCACATTGCATGCGTTATAAATCGGCGTCCTTATCTTCAATGTCAACCCACCTGAAAGTGTCTCATGAACGATTTTTTTATGAAACCTGCTACTGAAAGCATTATTCAACTCAAATAAAGCAACTATTTTGCTATACTATAATACATATACATGCAGCTGTATCTTTTGCAGCTGCCTTAAATTCGTGGCGAAAATACTCTGCGTATTTAGCGTATCAATATTAAATACAAATACAAAGTTTAACGCACAACACGCGCACATTTGGTTGTCTAACTGAATATCTTAAATAAATGATAATTTTATCAGCATTTCGTTTAAAACATTTAACACGTACTAACAAGAAACAATTCAAAAGCAAATGTTAATATGGAAATAGCATGCGCCTCGGTCAATCGTCACTTCGTCTAAGGGTGTATTGCCATTGTGGTGTAGAATACATCAAGCGATACATAATATAAGAGTGTCGGTTGTCTATCAAAACAAAGAAAACAATACATGATAAACTCGTTTAATGAGTCTTTATTTAATACGTATGTGTTAGTTTAAAGGCATTTTGTTATTTTACTTAATGTTGAAAACAATTTGAATGTTTTTTACATCATACTTTACAACTTTGCACTTTTATATTGGCTATGATTGTCTTACCATCACCACTTTCCTTGTTATTTAAGTGACGCATTGTAAACCAGCTTACCAGAATATGTCGTTAACACGCGTTTAAGTTTAGCATGTGACTTTGTACCAACCACAATCGTAGAGATTATAATTATAATTAAGTTTTCAATGACATGTCTTCACTTTCCTGTATTTCAGAATATGATTTTATTAATAAAGTAACGAGATATGAATAATAATAAGATAAAGTAAAGATACAAAAACATTCTTTATCTGCCCTGTGTTCGAACTGACTCATGAGGTGCACTAGTCGTACACTTTTATAACTCATATATGAAGGGTTTATGTATATCACTGCACGTTTATCTCATGCCCGTGGTCCATTCGTTATCAATATTTTGAACAAACAAGAGAAACATTCCAACGTATCCATTTGTTTCGCTTAACAAACTCGTTCCTCTTACTGAATAAGGATTTAACAATGTGAAGAGGCATTAAATTAAGTGGAACCAGTCTTCACGGCATATAGCAGCGCATACATTCATTTGAAATGTGTCCCAATGATTATAAACTGCAGCGTTCAATTTGTGTTAGACTTGTGAAAATGGGGGTTACGATATGAGGTAGCAAGGTAATTCTGAAAAATCGAATAACCCCCACGAATTACTTTAACGTGAGGGTTGAGTCGGATGAAATTCTAGAGAAAGAAAAGGAATCGCACAAAGGTAAGTGTGAATATCTTTACACTTTTTTCATTATATTGTTACATCCATAATATGACATACTTCAGTAAATATATTCAATATATTGGGTTTATATGCAATTTACTCTAACTAACGTAGCACGAATACTAACGTGAGCTTTCAAACATTCTGAAAGTACTTACCATGTTTTACACCACCGCAAAAGAAGTTTTGATAGAGGGTATATTGGAGACACTAAACACGCAAAACATGCTCGCAAGAACGATGCAGTATGTGTCACGGTGTCGTTCTGGCGATTACAAACTGTTCGTGTCGGCGTCTCTGGTTTGCCGTTCTTGATTGTTGGCGAGTTTGAAATTCACCAATTTTCGGACACGCCCAACCAAGAAAGACTTAATCGTCGCAACGACGCGTATGTCTGCAGTTCTGGCGTGTTATCGTTTTGGGTCTCTTCCAACCCACCAGCACTCGAGACCGATATGGCAGGAATCAGCTTCCATATTCATCATATATACAATTAAAGTAATGGAAAAATACAACACAATACTATTAATTAACCGATAGAAAGGTAAACATGAAACATCGAAACTAAAACCTGCGAAGTCTATATTAGTTGAACTAGACTTAATTTAGTATGCTACAATTTTTCAAATGAATGTAGTTATAAGATACTGCTCGTTCGAAATTCTTTTTTAAATATCATACATTACATATTGTATTTTACCAATAACATTAAACAAGCTAAACATAGAATTATTTACGCGTTATTAATGTCCCATAATACATATTGTAACAAATTGCTGTCACGTTCGGACAAAATTCGTATTCTCCTAGCGGATGTACCATATTTTTTTATACGAATAGAATCCGTCGTCTTCACAAAATGGCGTACATATTAAATCTTACTCAGACTATTTAGAATGACTCTACATTACTGTAAACAGCACAAATAATATGAAAACAACCACACAATTGAAATAATGAAAATACTGGCTTTACATATAAAGTGTAGACTTGATGAATAATAAGACTGTTAACTTAAGGTGTAAAAAGTAATTGAAAAACGAGAGAAAAAAACACGAAATTTACACCCTCAGTTACAACTTTAATCCAGTGCTTCTAGCAATAAAAATCCAACAACGTGCCCTTTTTATTTTATATTATCCTTTCAACTTAATTTGATGTAACCTTCTCTATTGAAATGCCTCTACATTTTATCGCATGCTAACCATTCTGACTGAAGCATAACTTATGAAGTTTGCAATAGAATAACTGGTCAGAGCAATTGATTTTTTCCTCTTCAATTTTCCTTTAGTTCACAACAACACGCAATCCAGAATCTCAAGAAATAGAACCTTGATTTGTATATATTTTTGCCTAGTATTTAACTGTAAAAAGCAACAGCAGAACAATCGTTGTCCCGAAAATCCACTGAGTCCAGGTGGTAGTTGTTTTCTGAAAAAAAGTGGTCGTATGTATTGTAAACGAGAAGATACGACAGAGCTGGGCCGGACGTTTATAATCGACCTTGGTTG
>VMBQ01015476.1:0-12579 GCA_007657795.1 Dreissena rostriformis | reverse complement strand
AAGTTTGATGTTTGGTCATGAGGGGTCAAAATATAGGTTGCCAGGTTAAAGCTTACAAAAACCTCGTAAACTCTCCATACGCCAGAGTTTTGGTTCAATAATGATGAAACATGACCAGGATGTTTGTCTGGTCACTATTTAGGCCAAGTTTGACGTTTGGTATTGAGGGGACAAAATCTATGTCAAGGGGTCTTATCTTATAAAAACCTTGTATACACACTAGAGGCCGTAGTTTTGATCCAATAATGATGATACTTGACCAGGATGTTTTTCTTGATGATCTCTAGGCAAAGTTCGACATTGGGTCATGTGGGGTCAAAATCTTGGTCACGAGGTCCAAATCTTACAAAAACCTTGTAAACACTCAAGTGCCCATAATGTTTTTTTCAATAATGATGATACTTTTGAATGAAGTTTGTTAGGGCAATATTAAGGCAAAGTTTAACATTTGGGTCATGTGGGGTCAAAATCTAGGTCACCAGGTCAAAGCTTGAAAAACCTTGTTATTACATGTTCCAAGTCAGGTTCAGGTGAGCAATCTAGGGCCATCATGGACCTCTTGTTTTTATTAAACACGTCTCACAAATACTGTTGTTTATATTGATACAATGTCACTATTTATGATGACTGCATGCATGTTTGTATTTGGGGCCGGAGGCCTTGCATTACAAATAAACCTTTTGTTGTTGTTGTTATTGTGGAGACTGCTACTGGCAACTAATATCAGGATCGGATGGCTGCTGAAAAGGATTGTCTGCACATGTCTATATGGCAGAATGGAACGAGGATGCATGCTTTTCTCCCTCTCTTAAGGTACACAGTAGCTGGATGGAGCTACAAATTGGTTGGTATTTCGATAAGGTTGTTGGTTATCCTGTACATTATTATCAGTCGGGAGACAGCACAGCGGATTTACAGGGATTGTCATCATGGGGGCGCGATCGATTGGCTGTGCTGCTGGTTGTCCTGTAGTATCATTTGCCAAATTTGGCAGCCCTGTGCTGTACTGCTTATACCATGGATATCTTTGTCGCAGTACAAAGGTATATGAATCCCATGCTGTTGATGCATACTCATTGATTGGACGCACAAGTGCCTTGTTATGTATGTAGACTAAATCAGTAAGAGAGCCGCATGCATCAAGTCAGTCAGATGGTCGCATATATAAAGTCAGTCAGATGTTCGCATACATCAAGCTAGTCAGATGTTCATATAAATAAAGTAAGTCAGATATTCGTATACATCAAGTCAGCCAGATGTTCGTAAACATCAAGTCAGTAAGATGTTCGTAAACATCAAGTCAGTCAGATGTTCGTAAACATCAAGCTAGTCAGATGTTCGTATACTAGTACATAAAGTAGGTAAGATATTCGTATACATCAAGTCAGTCAGATGTTCGTTAACATTAAGTCAGTCAGATGTTCGTAAACATCAAGTCAGTCAGATGTTCGTAAAAATGAAGTCCGTTAGATGATCGTATGCATCAAGTAAGTCAGATGTTCGTATATATCAAGTCACTCGGACGTTCGTATGCATCAAGTAAGTCAGATGTTCGTAAACATCAAGTCAGTCAGATGTTCGTATACATCAAGTTAGTCAGATGTTTGTATACATCAAGTCAGTCAGACGTTCGTATGCATCAAGTCAGTCAGATGTTCGCATACACCAAGTCAGTCAGATGGCCGCATATATCAAGTCAGTAAGATGTTCGCATGCATCAAGTCATTCAGATGGCCGCATACATCAAGTCAGTCAGATGTCCGCACACATCAAGTCAGTAAGATGGCAGTAAGATGGCCACAAACATCAAGTCAGTAAGATGACCGTATACATCAAGCCAGTAAGATGACCGCATACATCAAGTCATTTAGATGGCCGCATACATCAAGTCAGTCAGATGACCGCATACATCAAGTCAGTCAGATGGTCACATACATCAAGTCAGTAAGATGACCGCATACATCAATTCAGTCAGATGGTCACATACATCAAGTCAGTTAGATGACCGTATACATCAAGTCAGTCAGATGACCGCATACATCAAGTCAGTCAGATGGGCACATACACCAAGTCAGTAAGATGACCGTATACATCAAGTCAGTCAGATGGCCGCATATATCATGTCAGTCAGATGGCCAAATGCATCAAGTCAGTTAGATTACCACATACATCAAGTCAGTAAGATGACCGCATACATCAAGTCAGTAAGATGACGGTATACATCAAGTCAGTAGGATGACCGTATACATCAAGTCAGTCAGATGTTCGTAAACATCAAGTCAGTCTGATGGTCGCGAATATCAAGTCAGTCAGATGGACGGATACATCAATTCAGTCAGATGGTCACATACATCAAGTCAGTTAGATGACCGTATACATCAAGTCAGTAAGATGGTCGTACACATGAAGTCAGTAAGATGGTCGCATACATTAAGTCAGTCAGATGTCCGCATACATCAAGTCAGTCTGATGGTCGCATATATCAAGTCAGTCAGATGGTCGCATACATCAAGTCAGTCTAATGGTCGCATATATCAAGTCAGTCTGATGGTCGCATACATCAAGTCAGTCAGATGGCCGCATACATCAAGTCAGTCAGATTGCCGCATGCATCAAGTCAGTCAGATGACCGTATACATCAAGTAAGCCAGATGGTCGCATACATCAAGTCATTCAGTTGGCCGCATACATCAAGTCAGTAAGATGGTCGCATACATCAAGTCTGACAGTCAGATGGCCGCATGCATCAAGTCAGTCAGATGGTCGCATATATCAAGTCAGTCAGATGACCGTATACATCAAGTCAGTCAGATGGTCGCATACATTTAGTCATTCAGATGGTCGCATACATCGAGTCAGTCAGATGGTCGCATACATCAAGCCAGTCAGATGGCCGCATGCATCAAGTCAGTCAGATTTTCGTATACATCAAGTCAGCCAGATGGCCGCATGCATCAAGTCACTCAGATGTTCGTATACATCAAGTCAGTCAGATGGCCGTATACATCAAGTCAGTCAGATGGTCGCATAAATCAAGTAATTCAGATGGTCGCATACATCAAGTCAGTTAGATGGTCGCTTACATCAAGTCAGTCAGATGGCCGCATGGATCAAGTCAGTTAGATGATTGTATACATCAAGTTAGTCAGATGTTCGTATACATAGTTAGTCAGATGGCCGCATGCATCAATTCAGTTAGATGGTCGCATAGATCAAGTCAGTTAGATAGTCGCGTTTATCAAGTCAGTTTGATGGTCGCGTTTATCAAGTCAGTTGGATGGTCGCATATAGCAAGTGAGTTAGATAGTCGCGTTTATCAAGTCAGTTGGATGGTCGCATATAGCAAGTGAGTCGGAATCACACAGATGGCCATATACTTCATGTTGGTCGCATACATAAAGGCTCAAATCTCGGTGAGACAACTGAAGTTGTATTATTGTTTTTTTGTGTTCTTATATTTGAGCATCACACGAAATATCCAAACCCCGTGAAAAAGTCCCCAAACCAAATTTTCTTTATAGTTAAAAATGTTGATGTTTAACTGTTTTTTTAATCCCTCGTTAATTCGTTATTTCTTTAATTCATATGCAATGACGTGAAATTTAAGCTGATGCGTAGGAATTAAAACATGAGCGGGATAGCACGAAATTTTAAATAAACTTCTTGTCACAAAAGCAGCGATTAATAAACTGTTGATTTTTTATTGATAAACAGTTATACACTCTCGAAATTATTTTCATTATATCATGCTCTGATTCTTGCACTTAAAATCATCACTGTTTTTATTTATGATCGGGATATAGTTTGTATTGGGTCGTATAACCATGATTCATTTGTTGGTCAGAACAATCACCACGTTGGAATTATAAATAATTGATTCATTGTTGGTCTTAAAGCAAACTTTATTAACGGGACCTTTTCGCAGTTTCATAAATTTACAACATTGAAAAAAAGTTTCAGATTTGGAAAGTTTCGGTGTACCGGTAGCTATGTTTTTGCGAGGAAACAATAATACTGAACATTTACCATGCTCTAAAATATCATTACATGCATTTGTTAACGATTTAAAAATATGTACATTATAAAGCGTTACAAACGCGAAACGATCGAATAATTTGGAGAGTTCTGTTGTTGTGGTTATATTTTGTGACATTACGAGGATTGCGTATAGAAAGTATTAAAATACATACCGTTCTAAAGCAGAACGGATGGCCGAGTGGTTTCAGCAAAGACCTATCAATATACATTGTATATTGAAAGGTCTTTGGTTTCAGCACTAGACTTTTACTCCATGGGTCAGTGGTTCAAGTACGTGTGTAGATTACGTTTTTTTCTTTCTTTAACTTTTTTTTTATACTGGAGCTCTTTAGTTCCGATGTTTACATTTATCAATTATAAGCATTTAATGACACAGTTCAAACCTTGCCAAAATCTGTGAACAAGTCCCTTTTATAGACCTGCATAATGAGAATGAGAAAACCGAACACTCAAATGTATACTCATCAAATAATAGACAAAACGTAGGTTCAATTGTAATAAACACAATGTTACATTGCACGAGTTGCCGTGCTCGTGATATCATAGCGTAGTAGCGTTTCCGGTCCTTCAATTATGATATGAGCTACCGATCAAAGACTTATGGATATTGATAGGTCTTTGTAGCGATGCATTGCAATGTTCGTTCGTAACGTGTTAAAAGATAAATTACTTACTAATAGTCTATTAATTAAACGTAATGTTCATTCTTAACTGGATACTTACTCAAATATCTATGATTGGCAGTTTGTAATTAATTACCGGTTTTTTGATACACTTGACTCGCACACATGGTTAAAGGGTTTACTCCCGACTGTCCCACATTTTGATTTTTAGGATCAAAAATCGATAACGGACAATACATTTGGATTACAGGTAAGTCGCATGTCTGGGGCTCGAAAAGGTCATAATAAACTACCCCGCTGCCATGCTGCTTTAATGCTTTATTAAAAGGGAGGTAACTGTGAGTAATGCGATGGACCAATCAGAACGCCTGTGACAGAAAAACATTCAGCACCTAGAATTTCAAGATGGAATCCACACGCTGATTTCCACATAAATTTCACAATTGTGCTAAATAAATTGAAGAAATAATGACCTCCATACACTTCGTTGTACATCCCATTCCAGGCTCCGATGAGCAATTGAATGAAAGGTTGTTATTCTGATTTTGTTCGCATAAATTGCTGTGTACTTTTAGGATAAATATCGAACATATCGTAAACATTAAACACATATTAAATGTCAAGTTTACTATTCAAATTACTTATAAACGAAAACATATGAACCGAATCGGATGCTGTAATGGTCGAGACCAATAGCCTTAGAGGACCAATAACCGAAGAACCTTTACAGTAATATGAAAATCCTTTCGAATTAGTCAAACGAGCATAACATCAGGCTGATCTGTAATGAATGTTTCAGTGGACCATATTTAAAAAAAAAGATTCTTGAAACAGAAAATACAGTGAAAGGGTAACATTACGATTTAGGAGACAACCCCAATTACGGGAAACGGGCGTTTCGAAACTGACATATGTACCAGGGTGTCTGTTTGGCATGTTTCAATGAACAGTTCAACTGAAAATGTACACATCTAGTTGTTTTCTGATTCTTTGATAAATATCCTTCAAATCGATACCACGATCACTTACCGTTGGCAATGGATTAAGAAAATACTTGTTTCTTTCTCACTGATCTACACACCCGCAGTCAGAATTTTGCACCATTCGAAAAAATGTCTGCGAGCTCTTCAATGTTGAAGAGTTGTCTGTTTGATACCGGTTTTTGTGGAAAAAAATGTCAAATGTTATTGTTCATGACTGCTCAATTTGTTTAGTTAAAAGTGGTAATTTTTTTTTTTAGTGTTGAATTAATTTTGATTTGTTTCGGAACTGGAGAATTTTCGGAACTGACGACCTCACTGTACCTGTATGAATAAATTTGACAAAGGATGCTTATTGCAAATCAACCAAGAGTCGGCGGGAAGTATGTTTTGTGCATGACTGTTTATGACCCAATAAAACATTGATTTGTATGGTGTTGCATTTATTGTAAAAATATGGAGCTCCAATGGGGAATTGAACCCACAACCTCCAGAGTGGTAGTTAGACAGTAATCACGTCGCTGAAAAGCTAGCTCCACAGCAAGGCTGTTGGTAGTGACCTTAAATCCTGCTTCTGATAATCGTTCAACGATTGTATAGCAGTACCATGTAGATGTAGAATCACTACACTCCTCCCCCTCTTAATGTTTCATGGCCCAGACATGCCCGCTTCAGCATGTCCTATTGACACTTTTCTATAGTGTCGACCACTTCACAAGCGGCTCCTTGAAACCATTAGACAAGCTCAGACCTCTTTCCCCATTCACAGCTCTTTTCCATCCTCGTCGCCATAATTGTTAAAATATGGAGCTCCAATAGGGGATTTCACCCACGACCTCCAGAGTGGTAGTCAGACACTCTAACAACCTCGCTGAAAAGCTAGCTCAACAGCAATATATATATATCAGTGGAGCTATCCTACTGACCCCGGCGTGAGCATTGGAATGTTAAAGTTTGCGTACCACCTCAAATATTTTCTATGTCCCTTGACATATTGTTTTTATATTTTGCATGCTTCTTTACCAACATGACCCCAATCTATAAACAAGAGCAGACAACTGTAACAAGGATTTTGTAAGAATTATGGCCCCCTTTTCCACTTAGAATATGCATACTATTGATAAATCTTTGTAAAAGTTTGTGTACCACCTCAAATATTTTCTATGTCCCTTGACATATTGCTTTTATATTTTGCATACTTCTTTACCAACATGACCCCAATCTATAAACAAGAGCAGACAACTGTAACAAGGATTTTGTAAGAATTATGGCCCCCTTTTCCACTTAGAATATGCATACTATTGATAAATCTTTGTAAAAGTTTGTGTACCACCTCAAATATTTTCTATGTCCCTTGACATATTGCTTTTATATTTTGCATACTTCTTTACCAACATGACTCAATCTATAAACAAGAGCAGACAACTGTAACAAGCATTTTGTACGAATTATAGCCCCTTTTTCCACTTAGAATATGCAACTGTAACAAGGATTTTGTAAGAATTATGGCCCCCTTTTCCACTTAGAATATGCATACTATTGATAAATCTTTGTTAAAGTTTGCATACCTTATCAAATATTTTCTATGTCCCTTGACATATTGCTTTCATATTTTGCATACTTCTTAACCAACATGACCCCAATCTATAAACAAGAGCAGACAACTGTAACAAGCATTTTGTAAGAATTATGGCCCTTTTTCCACTTAGTAACTTTGAATATTTTGTTAAATTTTGTGTTTACATCCACTTTACTTCTAAATTATCAAGGCTATTGCTTTCAAACTTCAAATACTTTCTAACTATCATGAGGGTACTGCACCTGGCAAGTTGAATTTGACATTGACCTTTGACATTGAATCTCAAGGTCAAATTAATAAATTTTGCTTAAATTGCCATAACTTCTTTATTAAGGATCAGATTTGATTCATACTTTGACAAAACAACACTTTCCTGACATACCACAATGGACTTCACCCAAACCAAACCATTTTTTCCCCCTTACTTTTGAAAGATCATCTAATAAATGACCACACCCACACATTTTTGCCCCTCTCCACCCCCCCCCAAAAAAAAAAAGTTTTTTTGATTAAACATAGTAAAAAAAGCACAAATATTTATTTTTTAAAAGACCGTCCAACCATCCCACCCAAGCTACAAATGTATTGCTATCAAACTTGAAATATAATCTTATTAGTTTGTTTTATGTCTTTACAAATGTTCAATTGATTGTTGAAAATATGCCTGAACTCAGAATCGTCTATAATGTACCACTTCTTTAAAACATAAGCGATCATATGTTTCAATTTGGTCCTCTTCCAGTAAGAATATGACTATATTACCTTGACCTTATTGAATATGAACAATTTCCCCATGATGGCTTACTTCATACTGCCAAGCACTCAAATAGTCGAGCGCGCTGTCTTCTGACAGTTCTTGTTATAATTAAATTTGAATAGTGCCTGATGCGCTCACATCACGTTACCTGCTTTGCGCATTTTAAATTGCAAAACCACTGTCCCATAATTCACTGTACACTTCATTCGGAAAAATGGCACACTTTAGTGTTTTATAAATTATTACCCAATGTTCATTACAGACTGCATGATGTTGCAGACATGATATTGTTGACACAATTTCTATTGCAGATTGCGTGATGTTGTTGACACAATGTCTATTACAGATTGTGTGATGTTATTTACACAATGTCAATTACAGATTGCGTGATGTTGTTGACACAATGTCTATTACAGATTGCAAGATGTTATTTACACAATGTCTATTACAGATTGCGTGATGTTGTTTACACAATGTCTATTACAGATTGCGTGATGTCGTTGACACAATGTCTATTACAGATTGCGTGATGTTATTTACACAATGTCTATTACAGATTGCGTGATGTTGTTGACACAATGTCTATTACAGATTGCGTGATGTTGTTGACACAATGTCTATTACAGATTGCGTGATGTTGTTTACACAATGTCTGTTATAGATTGCGTGATGTTGCTGAAAGGATTAGTCGCCATGGTTACCAAGCATCTGGAGCTCTCAGCTGCCTGCGCAATCTGGTCATCACACAGTGTGTTATAGGGCCCCAGTACTTTGCCTTCCTGCTTGAGGTAAATCTCTTATGAAGTTGTTTTTGTCAAAACACACTATATTACGATCTCAGTACTGGCAGCATTTTGAGCATATATTTTTTATGCCCCTTTAAAAAAAAGGGGGTATATTGTTTTTTGTCTGTCTGTCTGTCTGTCTGTCTGTCTGTCTGTCTGTCTGTCTGTCTGTCTGTCTGTCTGTCTGTCTCTCTGTCTGTCTGTCCAAAACTTTAACCAATATTAAAGTTTTGTCATAACTTTTGCAATATTGAAGATAGCAACTTCATATTTGGCATGCATGTGTATCTCATGGAGCTGCACATTTTGAGTGGTGAAAGGACAAGGTCATCCTTCAAGGTCAAAGGTAAAAAAAATAAAATCAAAGCGGCGCATTAGGGGGCATTGTGTTTCTGACAAACACATCTCTTGCTTTTTTTTTAAATCAAGTATGACCATATATTTCCTGTACTATAGTACTGTAGTTGTACAATGTTTGAGATGGACTCCATGTGTGTGTTTTAGGATGGCCGTGTGTGCCGCATTCCCTTCTCAGTTCTGAATGAGAGGCTGGACCTGAACAGACAGGAGACAGCCAAACCGTAAGACCCATAATGGCTGTCTTGTTTCTAATTTGGACCTGACTAATGGATGGAGTGGTTTTAAACAAATTTTGCCATATTTGGTAAAAATGTTACCCCCACCTTTTGAGTTGAAAGACGTTTATTGACTTTTGTACCTTATTAAGTATAAGTAAATTGTTTATTTAGTATTTAAAATTAATCAGAATTTAACATTAAATTATCGAAGTCAATTTCATGACAACTTATAATTAAATGTGTTTTCTTGCAGACCTTCAATGTATGCTTTATTGTTTAATGGTCATCATTACTTCCTCGCATAATATATCAAAATGACTGCTGAAAAAGGGGTTTAAATTGGCTGATACATTAAAAGAGACTTGCATATTTTTTTTGCCACCTGTGTTTTATTTCCCTGGCTGTTACTGTTGAAAGTTTTGAAAACCATATTATGTTTGTGTGCTAACGTTGTACATTAGTAATTTTCTCTGTTTGGCATTTCCCATTGCGGCTTATGCGTCTGTTGGTACACCTTAGGTCATGTAGCCTGCATTCAGTCAGTGAGGTCACTGTGACCAGTTCTATTACAGCCCTAGTAAGGCTGTTAGGACGGAGCGTTCCAGTGGTGTCCGCAGTGCCACACAGGTTGTGGACAGCCCCCTAGTCCTCGTGCAAGATGTCCTTGGGGCTGGCGTCTCTGACCAACCAACACCGTATGTAACACTTGTATTATGTAACCCACAGTATACTTTACACTTGTACTATGTTAATGATCAATCAAAATGAATTACGCACCATTTGTGATTTGGAAACACATGCCAGGAATATGCATTTTAGCTGACCTGAGCACAAAGTGCTTCAGGTTAGTGCTGCAACAATATACCGGTATATTGGTATATATCACAATACGCAATCCGCATATTGTATTGCGATACGATTTTCATCATACCTGTACAAAAATTCTACAAAAGTTCATCCACATTTCGTCCAGAAAANAATGCATTTTGTAAAAAAGGATAGAATTGCCAATAGGATATAACTAGAACCTAAACATACAATACAAAGGTTATGTTCATGTAATTAAGTTGGTTTGGTGATTAGCTGGTGAGTTATAATTCTGGTAAAAGTTAGCAATTTATTGCATTATATTGCAATACGGGTTATTGAAATGACAATATATTGCAATACGGTTTTTGGCGTATTGTTGCAGCACTACTTCTTACATAACATTCAATTTAACTTTTGTGTTTCTAACAAAAGTATGTGCACTAAGTACTGGTTAAGTTATTGTAGTCAACTTAGCTTGGCCAAGAAAAGTGTAAGTTGGTTAAATGCTTGTTGTTGTCTGTTGCAGGCGTTGGAGCACAGTGGTATCTGGGGCGACTGCCAACACCACCTCGCGAAACAACAACTCTGTCAACTATCGAGCCATGCAGCGTACTGTGCATGTGAACAGTCGTGTGCGGAGGTCAGGAGTCATAGTGGGCACCAGACCCCTCGTACCAGCATCTGTGGTCCCTGAGGAACTCATCAACCAGGTGGGACAGTAGCTTAATGAGTCTGAATGTTTCCTGCTTATCAGGGATGACAATTTCATGTTTTATTGAATTTTTCATTTAAAGGAAGTCTCTTCTTAAAGAAAATCCAGTTTAGTTGGATGGTGGTTTCCCTGATTAACCTGTGGGGACCGCAAAGGCTAATACCGGAGGCCACTACGCGCATGCATTAAACCCCCTGTTTCCCAGAGGGAGGTTCAAATGTTAGCAGGAATTGTCAAAATTATCATATACTTGTAGGTAGATGTTGTATCAGACTCGCTCAGATTCCTTAAATTACAGAGTCCATCTTGTAATGTTTTTATGCAACCAGCATCTACAGATGGTGTAAGGAATATAGCAAGTTCCTTGTCCGTTCTTTTTTCCGTCCCTCAGTCTGTCTGTCTGAATGAGGTTAACCCAAAATGACATCAATAATGCTTCCTACTAATCTTTATACTTGGATAATGTTGTTGAACACTCTTAACACTGTCACAATATGGTACTTGGATAATGTCGTTGAACACTCTTAACACTGTCACAATATGGTACTTGAATAATGTCGTTGAACACTCTTAACACTGTCACAATATGGTACTTGGATAATGTCATTGAACACTCTTAACATTGTCACAATATGGTACTTGGATAATGTCGTTGAACACTCTTAACACTGTCACAATATGGTACTTGGATAATGTTGTTGAAGACTCTTAACACTGTCACAATATGGTACTTGGATAATGTCGTTGAACACTCTTAACACTGTCACAATATGGTACTTGGATAATGTCGTTGAACACTCTTAACACTGTCACAATATGGGACCTTAATTAGACCTTGACATTAACATACTTTATGACTTGGACTTATTTACGGTGTCCAATCTTGGTTCACCCAAAATTACATGTTTTTGTCTGACATCAATAATGCTTCGTACAAAGCTTTGATACTTGCATGAATCATGTCTTTGAATACTATCAACACACCCACATCACCTGACCTCATTTTGACATTGGCCATTTACCTCATGTAAATGGACCCTTGAATCAATACTTATAAGGCTCTACTGGGGGGCATAGTAGTTTGTACGTAATTCTTCCTTAAAAGCTTATTTCTTGCATTGATAATGTGTTTGAATACTATCAACACCTGACCTCATTAAAGTCATTTCCACTTTGATATTGACATACATTTTGATTTGTTTGGTCTTTATTTAAAAACTATGTATCCATTAATTTTGCATATCAACAGTTGCATATTTACCATGCGTTTGGATCATTAAGGTCTGGTGGTGTTCCACAATATTATATTATAGAGTACTGCAATTCTTGGTTTTCATGAGATACGTTTAAGTGTTGTATAGATGAGCCCTGTTGAAGTGTTGTGTGTTGTGTCTTCAGTGCCAGGTGGTTCTGCAGGGCAAGTCCAGGAACCTGATCATCAGAGAGCTNTGAAGAATTGCAATTAGGCAGTTCTGAAAGTATTGATAGTATGTATCTTGAGGAATTGCAATTAGCCAGTTCTGAAAGTATTGATAGTATGTATCTTGAGGAATTGCAATTAGGCAGTTCTGATAGTATTGATAGTATGTATCTAGAGGAATTGCAATTAGGCAGTTCTGATAGTATTGATAGTATGTATCTTGAGGAATTGGAATTAGGCAGTTCTGATAGTATTAATAGTATGTATCTTGAGGAATTGCAATAAGGCAGTTCTGAT
>VMBQ01015475.1:0-12616 GCA_007657795.1 Dreissena rostriformis | reverse complement strand
CAAACGTGCGATACAAAAAGCTGTAACATAATTTTGAAAACTGAGTCGCGTCTTAGATTATGCAATAGCGTACAAATTCAGTGCCTTCAGCGCTTTGATTACTTTATATAAGCAATCCTCGTAGTGGCACAAAATATAGCGATAACATCAGAACTCTCCAAATCATTCAATCGTTTCGCATTGCAACGCTTCCAGGTTTTTAAATCGTCAAAAGATGCATATAATGGATTTTTTAGAGCATGGTAAATGTTCAGTATTATTGTTTCCTCACAAATATCATAACTAAACCGAAAATATGTGAATCTGAAACATTTTTTTTTAATTTGGTAAATTTACAAAAAAGTGAAAAGGTCCCTTTTAGCTACAATTACAGCGCAATACTACCATCCGAATTCAAGGACCGCGAACAATCTTTCTATTTTTAGTACTACATGTGAATAAGCCCATTCAACCGTTTTTATGAATGAACAATTTTACCAGCAGTGTGAAACCGCGTGGCGTAGTGAAAAACAATTTATATGGAATAACATTTGATTACCACGTAAAAACGTAAGGTAAGTTTAACCAGAGATTTACATGCTTTGTTTAATTATTTGCTGTTGTTTTTAACGCAATGTAATGTTATGTAATTTTAATGTAAAACCAAATAACTAATATGCCTGGATAATGAAGGGCAAACATTGATTTTTTTTAGAAATAACACATCTCTTCATATATTTTAAATTTTAAATACAATTGAACTAAAGTAAGCATTGCAACATATGAACAAACTTTTCCACAATTTTGCAACAATCTTCTGAAGGCATCATTTAACTAGCTGGATTTTGTTTAATCACATGTTAACTTGATCCCTAAATTATGTTGCAAGATGCGTTCCTTCATTCATCAAGAAGACCTCAAATATACATAATCTGTATTTTATCTCTTGAATAATTGTTTTGTTTTGCTAATAAATGCATACTTTTCAAAAGATGTACATACACAATGACTAATAATAAACTAGTTGAAGCCATCAAAAAATATATATAAAAGGTACGCTGCTTTACATTTCGCACGTTATCCAATTAACGGCGTTAATCACGGGCTCCAACACTTCTTTTGAGATGAATGCATAAATGAGCCAACGCTACTTTCGAGATGCCGCTAAGTACCGGAAGTGTTTTAATACATATAGAATGCTTCATATTGGTTTTTTTATATATATATATATTTTCAGCATGCGTGTACTTCACATTTGTTTAAAAATCGGGCACTGTAGTGGGCTTCATCGAAGCTTCATTGATTCTAAAATGTACAGAAACATACAATCACAAACCATTTGGAAACGTGGGGATCTTTTTAAGTTGTGCCATAGTGATTTTTTTTAAAGCAAATCGATGTGTTTGACTGTGTGACACATTTTCATCCAATAAAATCGACATAAAGCGGTTGCTTTTAACATATGAACGTTGATGCATTGAAAAAAAACATTGGTTTCTTGCCAATCTAATAGATATTTTAAGTTTCTTCCAAAAGAGATGGTGCAATGCCAATGAGGTGGCGCTAAGATCAGAAGGTGGCGCCAATGCAAATAAATGTTAAGCTATAATAAATTGACATATTGTATGTAACGGTTTCCACGTATTATGTGTTCAAGACTTACATTTTAGGTTGACTACTTCAATTGTCAAATTATTAATTGTAGTCGCGTACGTTCTGGCATAAACTGAATCAGAACAAGTAGTTTTCTAATAATACCTTGATGGATTTAAACGTGTGTATTTGTAAGACAAGAAAATTACAGATTGGGCAACTAAAGGCGTTTCAGTGAACGGGTGTTTGCATCTGTAAGTGATCTATTCGTGATCCACTTTCATGTATACAACCTTAATAAGCCCTCTTTTAAGCTTCTACTGCACAGAGTACATGTATACACAACCGAATTATCAACAGATGAGGTCAATAAAACCAGGTTGCTTGAGTAATTACATTTGCAGTCTGTTAATTAACAACATGTCAATTTTGTATAGCTTATTTATTCTAGATATTGAAGAATAAAATATCAATATTTCTTCCGTTTATCAATATCTTTAGTAAAATTATTCTTTAGCGCCACATCGGAAGTAGCATTGGCCCATTGATTAATGCATCTCAAAAAAGAGGTGGCGCCAGTGATTGCCAGTCATGCAATTGCTGTCGATATATGATACAGCTTTCCGTGTCTGGACGTCGGTAAATAGACATTGAAACAACAATAAAACAACCTTGTAAAAAGTGAAGTATTGGTACATGACACTATTTAAATGGTATGTTTATTTTCCGATTGTCTCGTTATGATCGGATACTGTCCAGACAATTACTAACTAACTAACAATATGGTGGCATTAACCATGACAGACGAATGTGTGGTCATTTAACACAATTAATGATCCATTAATGGAAAATTAATGATTAATAATCATAATAATAAAGTGTTTTATAACAATAAATTAAGTACAAATTTACTACTGAACATGTCAAGTACTAAGCGCGTACCAGTTAATTTAAACTCCGTCATTACGTAAACAGATTTTACGTTTAATACGGCAATGTGATAAATAATATCATGAAAAAACGCAATAACGTTTGGCAACAAATAGTATATACAAAAAATTAAAACCATATAGATTAATAATATAAAATGCTAAATATTGATCACTCATTATCACTAGTAACCAGATTTCAATATAAATGCATTATCATTAACATGTTAAAATGTTTTTTATTTCATATAAGGAACAAATGTATAAAAGCCTTATTGACAAATTAATTATTTTTTTCTACTAAAAATATTACAGATATACGATTTTGTAAATCTTTTTCAGAGATGGTAAAATTCTACGATGCATTGCAGAACAGAACCACTTTCTTTTGCCGAAGATGAAACGCGACTGTTCCGAATCCAGTCAATTCTTAAAGTTGAGGGAACACTTGTGTTGCGAAAATGCTTGGATAACCAGCTTGGGGCGAATGCACTGGCAACAGTCCTTAATCAGCCATCCACTAGAATTAAAATAGAAAACGCGCTGAAAAGAAAGGTCATTAAGATAAACCAATTTGCTTTACTGTACCCCGCAGTAGGCTCAGTTCAAGTTGATACATTGGATATAACGTTATTGACGTTTTTAATCAGAGAGTTACATTTAACGCTCAAAAGTAATAGTCAAATTTGGAGTAACCCAAACCCGAACGATCTTTCCGTAGAAGCGGACTCCACCCGATTGAGAAACATGCGTAACCACTTTGCTCACGAAGGACGAAACCAACTATCAGAAAAGGATTTCAACGACACCTTTTTCGAGTTACGTGAACTCATTTGCCGTGTATCTGAAAGAAGCGGATTCATGGAGTCAAAGGCCATGTCCGATTGTTTGGACAAAAAGAAGATTGGACCATTTGATGCGAAGCCGGCTTTAACAGATCGGTCCACAAGCACAGATAGCAGTTTGGAAAGAAACATTGCTAACTTTGGAGAAGAAATAAGTATTGAAAAACCTGAGTTACATGTTAACCGTACACTTGCAAATCACTACATTGTTTTAAATTGTACGTCTAACCTGAAATCACTACCGCATGGCAGCAGCAATTCGTCGTCTAGCACATGCATCTTGAAAAAAAAGATTCCGCAAGTTACGACATTTGAGTTCGAATTATCAACAAACCAAACCCCCAAACAAAATCTGTTCTGCGCATGTTTCTCAGCCAGATCGAGATTTCGTGAACATTCCTACGTCAAAACGGCTCACCATTCCGATCTAAATTCGGACAGGTGTCAAATCACAGGAATTGACAATGAGATGCACAACTTGTTCATCGCCGATTTTGTTCATAATTCCATTCAAGTGTTCGATGCAAATGGGAGTTGCACTGATGAATACGAATGCCCGCAGCCTTCCGGAGTGTGCATGTTTAGTGAGAGCGTGGTGGTTGTCAGCCACAGAAATGATTCTTTTGTTGAACTTTTAAAATTTGACCGCGTTAATGGCAAAGTGAATTTTCAAGAACGCATAAATATTAAATATGGCCTTTTACATTACGAGGTTAAATGCGACGAACGTTGCATTTTCGTCCTTTGTGAAAATAGCTCGGTCCATTACTTCAATATGCACAATAAAAACAAAATAGAGGACATCCGGTCAATAGAAATCAATTCGAAGGTGAGAAGCTTTGATTGTTTTCAAGGCTTTACTTACCTGTCTACCAAAGACACCATCTTCTGTTTGGATCCCCTAAGACGCATGGTTTGGAGGTATCCTGCAAGAAGCGATGGACCAGACATGTTGTCGTTTGAAGGACTAACCATCACAAATAAACGACTCTATGTGGCACAGCCGTTGAAAGATTCCATTCTTGAGTTGTCACTCAGTGGTAAGTTCGTAGCCGAAATAGTGCAAGATTCTCTAGAATGTCCTTTTAGGTTGACTTCCGCCGGAAGTAGCCTATGGGTTTCGCAGTACTCGCCCTATCTGAACCACGAAGCGTGCAGAACCATTGTTCAGCTGAAAAAATAGGAGCATTACACGGCGATACAAAGATCTAAAAAGCGTTTGTTTTTCTAATTGTGTGTCTTGCTTTACATGAGATAGGGCTAGACGGGTGGACGCTTAAGACCGAAGAACCAGGTATTCAGTGCCGGGAAAAGCTGGGGACAGCCGCTATATATTGACTCACTGGTAGATTGCCGAGGAAAGAATACATCAATACAGATTCCACTTCTAAAATCTGTCTTCTTGCGCAAACAATATTAAATAAGATGTATGTTCTTTCACATGTACATTTTGTTTACAGCAGTCAATTGTCGCAATCTGACACATACATGTACATTGTTTAAATGCAGAAAATAAATGACTTTCTTTGATTCGATTGCAAGACGTAGACTCCATATTCTTTTTGTAAGCTAGGTCATCATTATTCAGTTAATTGTTGCCATAATGTACTTGAATGGTAGTTGTATTTCCCCACCATGGACAACCGCACGAGTTATCTAACAACATTTTCAAAATGTCAAAAGGACGCCATTAATGTCTTCAAGTTGTTAAAAAAAATCCCGTTGACATTAAACTAATTGATATATTTGGAACACTGATGAAGGGAAGTAAATATGTCAAAAATAACCATATTTTATCCTTTGTAGCTCACGATTGGATCATAAAATAATTAAACGATACAGTCATTTTAAAGTAATATTCCACATTTTATATAGAAAAAGAACATACTTAAATGCATACTTAAAACCTCTAGCATGTATGGTAAAAACTGAAAAATGGATTAATTAATCTCTTAGAATATTTCTAACATGGAATCTTAATTAAATACTAATAGTGTTTCCTTCGATAATTTAGTTACACTTATTTTCGAATATTAACAGTTCTGGACTTCCTAAAGACACACGTAAATATCTGCGAAAATACAGAACGGTCACTTATAAAAAAACACCCTTGTAAAATGTAATCTAATTTGCCCAACACGTGTTGGTATCCCAAAATGCAATCTCAACAACTTTATTAATAATCTGCCGCTCGTTACCTCACGCTGTAATGTTTACATAAAAGGAGAACGGAGTCGAGAAGTTATGAATACATGTGTTATGAAATAACCACCGCAACTGCACCGCGAACATTATCTGTTCGCAAAAACGATAATAACCACGGCAACTTGTCAGATTTGAGTGTACATCACATGCATACAAAATCGTCCTCGACTTTTGCGGAAGATTTTTTGCGCACATTTAAAAGTAATGAACACAATGGAAATAAGAGTCGCTCTTTTTGTGTTATCCTTGGTGTTGGTGTGCATGTCATGGTTTATTTATTCACATGTGTTCTACGATTCGGTATTATACATGTTGTTTTAAATGTCCATGTATATGTATTCCATGCCGAAATAAATCTATCTATCTATCAATGAGCTTTATAGTGTAATTAACATTTCTTGATTATGAAATTAAAACAACGTTCGTAGTTTTCAACATTCACGATAACGATTATTATTATTTCAACATATTTACCTCTGATGTCTTTCAAGAAGGTTTTAAAAACAGGCATGCAATTTATGTAAATGTTGCCCCCGCTACTTTACCATGCCTTTGTCAGCTAAGAAAAGAAAGTCAAACTGCGTTGGTTACTTCAATCCTCGGATGTATCAATGCGTTTATATAATCATTGGGTATGGATATTTATATGCAATTAAATCGAAATTTAAAAGGTGACGTTAGCAAATGATTAAGTATTTTTAATTCATGTATGATCACCACATATATATCAACTGTTAACTACGCATGCACAATTTGCATTCCTGGGTTACCACGAGACGATGATGATCAATCTACTTGCGTTATTTATAGTGAACTGGCAGTTAACTGGTAGACTTACCGAATATACTGAAAAAATGAAAACTTAACAACTTTTTTCAAGTAATGTAATATTATATTATATTATATCAACCCATGCGAAAGACGAAAGGATCTTGTCGAACACGTTCTTCTTTCACCAAAACGATAGAAAATACCTTTTGAAGAGTTTATTTTTATTATTATGACGTTCACAATGTTTAAAAATTCAATTTATCCACTCAATTATGTGAGGCCTACGTAGTTTTGACATATCAGAGTGTCATGTTTACAATGTATAAATTGAATACGTTTTAATTCCCTTTTATTACTGTTTGATTTTAGTTGCAATGCTATGAGGTTAAATTTTATTTATATGTATCATGAATATTGCTTGGCCAAGTGTGAGGTTGAGCGCTCTATAACCGGTTTAAACCCCCAGTGCTTAGCATTGACCGTTCCAAGGCGGTGACCCCAGCTTTATTATACTATGTGTATATGTTGTTTCGTTTATTTTGTCGGATCCTAAACTTTTTCATGGTCAACTTAACCCAATATAAGACGACGAACACTGGACAGTGTAAACATTTAATGTATAATTAATACAAACGTATGACTGTGTAAAAAAATCGCATCTATTGTTCAATATGGTAAAACGAATACACACATCAACAATTTATCAAAAACATGGTTAGGCAAGATAAGTAGTGTTCTAATATTATAGAGTTTACCAGGTTTAAGTCACGTGATGTACATAGCTGACTGTACCTATAACACATGCATACAACGTAGCTCTAGGCTCTCTCTCATACCAGCTTTCCATCGTGTTAAACCTATTGTATTCACATACTGTTATATTGGTGCTTATAAAAAGTAGTTAGAACACTTTAGTGTCGTTCTTTATTTTAACACCAACAGACATATAACAAAACAAGTAGGTTTCAAAATTTCAGTTTTTTAATTAAATTTAAATATTTGGGAAAACAATTTATTTACATATTTGGGAAAACAAAACTAGGACTGCCTGTTAGCTACCTACACACACAATGGCAGCGAAATATCTCCATCCAGGCATAACAGTTGTTTTCTCTTGAATCGACACCGATAACCGTGTACATGAATGCTGAACACATCGAATTTTTGGCCAATAACACATGTTTATTAAATAAAGCAATTCTGACGTTTTTCGCATTTCCATAAGCAGCATTAAAACTGTCTTTTATGCCCTAGTTGAAATTCTTATGATAAATTGTTAAAAACGTTATTTAAAAAACAGCACCACTTACCGATGTGTTTACATCCCTTAACGTTTAATGTTTACAGAATGAAACAATCTTAGTTTACACCTTATCTAGAACAAATACATGTATCCATGCCATCAGAAAATAGAAACGTTTTAAATCCTCTTCACAGTTTAGAACCTTCCATGTTTGAGCTTAACAATAGTTCCGCAAGCTTCGCGATCCAGATCTGAGGAGTACTGGGATATCCAGAGGCTACGTCCGGCGGAAGTCAGCTTAAAGGGACATTCAACGGTTGGTACCGCTACTTCCGCCAGGCAGTCACCCCGAAGCGACATCTTAAGAATGGATTTCCTGGCCCACTGCGCTACGTACAGGCGATTATTGATGACATTCAGACCTTCAAAAGAGCGCCTCTGTTTTGGTCCTCTAGAACAACGCGAAGGAAAGTAACTCCAGACCCGAGAGCCTACATGGTCTATACAGTAGATGGCCTCATTCGTGGACAAGTACAAGTACTGTTTACACACGTCGAAGCTATTCACCTGCTCAGTTATGCCACTTGGCCGGATTAAACCAATTTGTTGTTTTCTAACCTTATGAATGTAATGAAGCGATCCATTTTCGCACAGGATGTAAATGTTGCTATCGTTGCATTTTACATCAGAATGTTTAAGGTCGCAATTCAAGTGAATACTTTCAACAGAGTCGAACCTTTGTTGTAAGAGATCATATGTTAACAGTTCAACACACGAGCCAGTCCTGTGGCTGACAGCTACCACATCCGGGCCAACCAGGCAAACACCGGAAGGCTGTGGACATTTGATTTCAACCCGACATCTTCCTGCAGCATCAAAGACTTGCACACAATCATGAACACAATCGGCGATGAATAGTTGTCCATTTTTATCACAGACCATTCCTGTTATTTGGCACCTTAAATGGTTGCGATCGGAATGACCTGGCAACACGACAGTGGAATGTTCACGAAATCTCGATTTGAATGAAAGACGTGCGCAGGACCAGTTTGACGTATTTCGACAAAGGTTTGATTTTGTTTTTATTCGCATCGGTAAAGGAACGCTGCTTGTGGAGAGATCATTTTCCATGGCTTTAAGTGGTGGACGGATAAAGGGTCTGATAGCGTCACTCAGCTTTTTTGATATGTTTCGTTTGGATTGTAAATTGCACGTGCTTGTTCCGACATCTTTTGAATGCGGCATCAATGAAGTATCACCCGCTTTTGGGGTTTCAAAAATCGTTGAGTCTGAGCCAAAGGACGCTACAGACCCGGCCTGGTCTATGACCTCCACTTTATAGTAACGACATTTTCCTCCACCACCATCTTCATTGGCACTGACATTGTTAACATGAAGCTTTGTCAGCAATGGTTTCGTGACCACAGTTATCAATGTTTTCTTCCAAGCTACTGGACACGCTCGTGGACTGATCGGTGACTGCGGGCTTCCATTCGAAGGGGCCGACCTTCTTTTGCTCAAGACGATCGTCCATGGCGGAAAAGTCCATGTACCCACTACTTTGGGCCAAACGACAGATCACATCACGTAACTCTACAAACATGGCGCTAAATTCTTTTTCTGACAGTTTGGAAGTCCCTTTGTGATCAAATTTGTTCCGACAATGCCTCAACCTAGTAACATCCGCTTCTTGAGAAAAATCACCAGGATTTGGATAATTCCAAACAATACTTTTGCTGTTCATCGTGGGGTGTAATTCCCTCAACAAAAACGTCAGTAATGTGACGTCAAAGGTGTTGATGTCAACTGAGCCTCCTCTCGGATATAATAAATCATGTTGCGTTTTATTCATAACCTTGCGTTTCTGTGCGCTGCTTATGTTCGCCCTGATTGATGGCCGACTGAGGACTGATGTCAGGGCCTGCCCGCCTAGTTGGTTAGCAAGGCAATGTCTCAATACATGCGCACCCTCTTCTTTAATGATCGAATCGATCCGGAACACTCTTTTTTCATCCTCGCCGTATGAAAACATTTCCGCGTTTACGTATGTGCAACCCATCGCAGCGCTGTTCCATCACTGAAAATAATGCAATAACTACTAAATATATAACACAATATTAATAATAATAAAAATAATAATAAAAAATAAAATAATAATAATAATAATAATAATAATAATAATAATAATAATAATAATAATAATACTTATAACACTACTACTACTACTACTACTTCTACTACTACTTCTGCTACTGCTACTGCTAGTGCTACTGCTAGTACTACTGATATTGCTAGTGCTACTGCTGCTGCTGCTGCTACTGCTACTGCTTTTGCTACTACTACTACTTCTACTACTACTACTGCTACTACTACTAATAATAATTATAATAATAACAATTATTGGAGTTCACATTTTCATGTGCTTATATGTATTTTGTTTTGCTTGCTGCATATTCTTATTCCCCCCTTTGTGCTTGCAGTAAATGTGGTATTTCATGTGCTTTATGTATTTTGTATTGCTTGCTTGCTGCATGTTTCATATTTTCCCCTTTTGTGTCTCAGCTTGCAGTCAATGTGTTGTTGTTTTTTTTTTTTTTTTTTTTTTTTTTTTTTTTTTTTTTTTTTTTTTTTTTTTTTTTTTTTTTTTTTTTTTTTTTTTTTTTTTTTTTTTTTTTTTTTTTTTTTTTTTTTTTTTTTTTTTTTTTTTTTTTTTTTTTTTTTTTTTTTTTTTTTTTTTTTTTTTTTTTTTTTTTTTTTTTTTTTTTTTTTTTTTTTTTTTTTTTTTTTTTTTTTTTTTTTTTTTTTTTTTTTTTTTTTTTTTTTTTTTTTTTTTTTTTTTTTTTTTTTTTTTTTTTTTTTTTTTTTTTTTTTTTTTTTTTTTTTTTTTTTTTTTTTTTTTTTTTTTTTTTTTTTTTTTTTTTTTTTTTTTTTTTTTTTTTTTTTTTTTTTTTTTTTTTTTTTTTTTTTTTTTTTTTTTTTTTTTTTTTTTTTTTTTTTTTTTTTTTTTTTTTTTTTTTTTTTTTTTTTTTTTTTTTTTTTTTTTTTTTTTTTTTTTTTTTTTTTTTTTTTTTTTTTTTTTTTTTTTTTTTTTTTTTTTTTTTTTTTTTTTTTTTTTTTTTTTTTTTTTTTTTTTTTTTTTTTTTTTTTTTTTTTTTTTTTTTTTTTTTTTTTTTTTTTTTTTTTTTTTTTTTTTTTTTTTTTTTTTTTTTTTTTTTTTTTTTTTTTTTTTTTTTTTTTTTTTTTTTTTTTTTTTTTTTTTTTTTTTTTTTTTTTTTTTTTTTTTTTTTTTTTTTTTTTTTTTTTTTTTTTTTTTTTTTTTTTTTTTTTTTTTTTTTTTTTTTTTTTTTTTTTTTTTTTTTTTTTTTTTTTTTTTTTTTTTTTTTTTTTTTTTTTTTTTTTTTTTTTTTTTTTTTTNTACAACGTTTCTTAATGAATATCTCCGGAAAGTATAGAAAGTACGACATTTAATAAGAAATAATATAGGCTTAAACAAAGGCAGATATCAATTTAATTGTCTACATCGACCTTAAATCTATCTAATTAATATCAAAGATCTATAATAAAAAAATGGTCTGAATGGATGTTTCCAATCTTTATATATTGATAGATCTTTGTTAATATCTCCGGCACTATTTACGCTAAAATCACAACGTTTACTTCAGACTTTAGATATTTCTATACCTTTATAATTATGCTTGAATAATTTTATTCCATAAAGAAATAATTAAATTTTATACAAAGGCATTACTGAAAGGTATGCTTAAAAATGCCAACTCGTCCTTAAACATTACGTGTTGTCACTGAATATTGTTGCAGAGACACATATTTTATGAATCTATCGTGTATATTTTGTATTTAAGTTATAATGATTTACGATGTGATACCGTACATATCGACACTTAGTTTCATGTTTCACTTGTTTTCAATCCTACTGTGCGAAGTCATAAAGTACTGTTTATTGGAATAAAGCGGGTGTACACTATGATAACGTTGTAATCTGCCCAATTCTTCAGTACCGTTTTCAGTAGCGGGTGACGTAATAGCCAATATGGCGGCGGTCAATTTAACGATTCTGGGATTGTCTGTTCTTTAAAAAGTAGAATTATAATTTTTATTGTTTTTATTAGAAAAAACCTGATATAAAAAGGTTGTGTTGTAACTTTTAGTATACAAAATTAATGAGACAACTTTCTTTGATGCCATCGGGGCATGGTGGACATAAGTTATCAGAACAGGATATTATTTTGTCATCGATTCACGTTATAAATTAGTAAGACTGGTCTGTTCTGTTGCTTGGCAGAGTCTTGTTGTCAAATATTTCAACAGTTGCCATGATAAAAAGTAATTAAATGTTAGGGCCTGTCAGTGTCAAACCACGCCTCCAAAAATGGGAGGGTAGGCAGATTGAATAAAAAGTCAGGAACAGTGAAAAGCTGGGAGAAAGTAGAGTTGAACGTAGAGTTGTTAGGATACAAGAAGTTTAATTGGTATTGGTATATATATATTTATTATCTTAGTGTGCGAATAAAATGTAGTTTATATATACTATGTTGTGAAGTATGAACTTTCTCCCCGGAACATTTTAACAGTTGACAACATGCGTTGTATTCAGTAAAACATCCGCGAAAACGACATTTAACATCAAGGAGGACTTGCGCACAGAAGCTTTAATGTGTAATTTTAAACAAAGGGCAATACCTCCTTAAAAGTAACTCACTTTCGAAACCTTGACAAAATGCGCTTTAGTACGTTGAGAGAACTATCCTGTAAACGTTTGGCGAAAATTGCATGCGAAATGTAGAAGAAATTGCGCTCCAAAGATATTGTACGTACTTATTTTCAAAGGGCGATAACTCCTTAAAAATATATCAATCGTTAAAACTGGATAATATAAGCTCTAGCACTTGGAGATAATCGTTCTGTAAAAGTTTGACGAAAATCACACGCAAAATGTAGGATTATATGCGCACACAAGAATGTTACGGACGGAAGCTAGCACGCAGGCAAACACACGTATGTAATCACGCACAAACGCACAGCACGCAGGCAAA
>VMBQ01015474.1:0-12400 GCA_007657795.1 Dreissena rostriformis | reverse complement strand
TCCGGCGTCTTTTTTAACGATGTGACTTTTCAGTGTACAAAATTCGATTTTTTAAAATATTATCACCACCCACCTTTTGCACTAAAATCATCAAAAAATGTATGCAATTCTATCTAAATAAAAATATTTACAATGTGACAATAATATCCATAATTGGCCATATGCATCCTGTATAATTGGTCAAACTGATCTGTGTATTTTGTAGACATCGTTTTCGTTTAAATGTCCTTGACAACTGGGAGTGTTGTAATTCTCTAGTGATGTGGCTTGCGTCATTTTGATATACCAGTATTGCTCTGTTTGAAGTCTCCCAGTTATTTACACAAGCATGTGCTGAAATGACAGAGGTTGCGAAAGCAATTGCTAAGCGCGTCGCGTGAATTACTGAAGAACATTTTAGTCTGGCATCCAGAATAGATATGTGCATGTATTGAGTTGAAAAATAATTGACATAGAAAATGTGTTAGGATATACATTTAAAGTAATATGTAAGCGTTTGAAATTTTAATGAAACAAGATTACCTTCTATTAATAAAAAATAATTAAAAAAATGCATTTTTTTGGCAATTTCGAAAAATGCAATTTCCAAAATGGCCACTTTTTAAGATGGCCGTCGTATTTTTGCCAATTGAAGAAGTTTATTGATTGGGGATATTATTAGAGATTTGTATACCAAATTGTATTGAAATAGATGAAAAAATATAATTGTAATGATTTTTTGAAGATTTGTTATGAACAAATTATGGCCGCCATTTTAAAAAGGCTGCCAAAGGCCGCCATTTTGATTTGTTAAGATGGGTCCATATCTGAAATTAATTGTTATAACCTTAACTCCATTTCTGCAAAGTTTCATGCTTTTATCATTTTGTGAACAATTTTCACACAAATCGACTGGACTATTAGGGTCGGTTAGACAAGTACCTTTATATTCGTTGTCATTTGTTTAAGTTGTTTTGGTTTATTCCAAATATGAATATTAACTCGAAAAAAAGCTTGGAAATGATATTATCAATTTGACAATAATGTGAAAAAAAATAACACACGTTTAGGCCAGATTATTGTTGGAAAATGAACACATTTTTATCCGCCTATTTTTCTTGCTTGCACACATGGATGACAGTTTACATCTGAATTTGAATACATCAAATCAATGATGTCTATTGGCATACATTATGTATGACAAACGTGCATTGTATATAAATTAAAAATAATATTGTACGTGACAGTGACAGTGTATCGGATTGTGTTTACCAAGATTCAAAAACGAATGACATTTATACGTTATATACACACGATAAAACAGACAGCCAACTGGAAATATATAGTCCATGTGTAAAATGCATCCCTTCCTTTCAATGCATCAAAAACACATCGCGGGCTTAGCGCAAAACGGTCGTAACTGACTTTTTGTANTGCTGCCAAGTGTATTTGTTTTTTTTTTAATATTTTGGTAACACCCCGGATTTTCAGTGAAGCCTTTCTAATAATACAAACTTATTATCTTGTTTACAAAAATACAAGCCTTATTTCTGCTCAATGCATTACTACAGGTTCTACTTTGGAAAGTGGAGCTACATGCATGGGCTGCTCCAAGACCAAGACAAGCGGCGGTAAGTTTCTCAGTATAAATGCTATAGAAGGCTCGCCTTGCGAATATAGGTCTTATGCCATATGCCGCAAGATTAGCTCCAGATTAGCAGACGCATTAACTGGCCAGGAGAAAACATGTCCGCTAACGATATCTTTGCCGACATAAGTATTTTGTTATTATTTGTAATCTTACAGTGAGGTGCAATATGGCATAGGCCACTAACAGGTACTCAATTATACATCTGCGTGATGAGGGGCACACGTAGGATTGTCTTTTGTTCGGAAAGTACAGGTGGTCTTGGCGAGAGCTTTATATTTAGTATGAACCGCAATAGTTTGTTTATTTTATTTACAGGAACATGTATTTATATAGGCTTCTCCAAGGTCCAATCGTTAACCATTAAAAGCGTTATGTTGGTTTGGGTTTGTCTATTGTACCACAATACTGTGTCTATTATACGTTAGTGTACGGTATTTTGAAGACAAAAGTCACTTGCATAAAATGACCTGCGCGTGTTAATAAAGTATCACTCCCGTCAAAACTTCTGGACGCGGATTTTTGTGTTTACAGTCGTAACCAGAGCCTGCCTTGCCGTTTCTCTTGGCAACTCGTGTACGAAGTCGGGTGACAATGCAGTCTGTTATTGTGAAAGCGAGCTCTGCAACGGCTCCAACATCCTGGCTGTCTCCATGGCAACGCTGCTGGGCGCCACACTGGCAGTCTCTTTTTCCAAGTTTTAATATTCAAAATGATGCGGCTGTCAGAAGACATACTTCAGCTTTCAATAATCTTTCTTAATACATGTACACTTTTTGACCTTAAAGAGATAAGATTAAATTTAATAAAAAATTATAAATTCCAAATGAATGCAGATGTCTTTTTAATTGTTTAAAGTTATAAATGTTGAATAGCTTAAATACAATTATAAATGTATTGGTGATAACAATAAAACAATATTGATTGGTTCTCTATAAGTTTGTGTGTACTGTCGTTTGCATGTAAGATGTTCTTTTCTCTCAAACAAAATAAAATTGTGACTCAAATATCAAGCAAAAAATCACAAACAATGGACTTACTGTCATAATCTCTTTTTCATTACTTTCGTTCTTTTATGTTTGTGTACTCAAACATAACAACCAAAGGTAATAGTGTGTATATTAATGGCATATATGAAATATCACAAACCAGAGACATTCAGGCGAGTACAATTCTGATTGTTTACATTTTTACACTGATTTATGTTTATTAGGCCTTTTTGTTTACTTTTTTCATGTATCAGCACATGACCACTTGTACTATAAACACAGATTTATTTTGATAATGTTTTCATTAATGAAATTATGATAAGGGTCGTTTTAACAAATGGACACAGTGTTGACAAATCAATCACTTTTAAATGGCCTTCTAACTATTAAACGAAATGCATAGTTACTTGTATCCGACATGATACACTAGTCTTTTGGTTAATAATGCTCTCAGAAGCAACAAGAAAAGTTATTTATTTTGTATACAATAATCACCGAATAATATTCAGACAGTTATATGTGTTCGTATGGAAGCAAATTAACACATAGTTCTGCATAATGCCATAACAATGTCGCTCTTGTTTAGTTTGATCTTGCGCATCAGTATAGGTTAAGCCACCAACATGTTTACCCATGTAGTTCTCATCAATAATTCAGAGGACATGGTTCACAAAAGGCCAAACATGGCCCTGTATTTTAAATTGAGGACGATATGAATCATTTGGTTAAACTATAATACGGTTTTGAAAAACAATTCTTATAATACTAGTTCGTTTTATTTGTCTTGTTGCCATGGCAACCCACATACATACTCTCTTGTTTCATTATTTTACAAAATGAGGGAGATCATGAGTATAGTTTTCCAAAATTACCATGTACATTTATAGAATGTAAACACAGTTTCTGAGTTTAATTTTTAATAGGTCATATTTCAAGAACTATATATATATACAATTTTTTGAAGTAGATGATACAATAAAAAGTTGACAAAAACAATATAATTGAATAGATGCCGGTTCATTTCTTGTATTTAATGATAATTTTTGGTTATTTGACAGCGGTCAATTCAATACCAACGAGCACACAGCTGACGTGCCAAAACCGCGATCGAGCGCAAACACTCATATTATATTATGACATTGTGATAAGCAAGTTGTAAACATCTTGTTTGCCGAACAATAAACTATTAATTATTAATTAAAACATTTTTTAACCATGTCTTAAGTGTAATTTAACTGCATTTTCACGGATCTGTAATATGCTTTGTTCCAGCATTATGTGGAATCTTTCAATTTTTTGTGAAGGATTTTTTTTCTATGAAGACTCTATAATAATCGTTTAAACTCGGACCGTCCAGTATGGAATGTACTGAATAGACGCGCGTCCAATACGGTGGAATATTGGACTGCCCGATGGTATAAATGGCGAGAGTTGATTGTGATTGGACGATATAGATAGGTTTATTGTAATAAAGATTTTTTTCTTATATTGACTGAAGAGTCTATTCAAGGAATAATTCGTGTACGTTATAGTTTGTTGTCGAATAACCCACGGCCGTAAGTTTAGATGCGTGAGATAAAATCACGAGTGCGAAGCATCTAAACTTCCGGCCGTGGGTTATTCGACAGCAAACTATAACGTACACGAATTATTTCTATTCTAACACCGTTTTTACTAAAGATTTGTACAATGTATCTGATTTTTCTTGTGTACTATTTCATGTGAAGTTCCACCCATAAAATGACTTTCGGCTGTTCTGTCGATCAGATCTCCGCCCTCAATAACAGTCAAACCGGATGGAAAAAAGCGTCTTTTCTCCCGTTTGCTTAAATAAATGCATCAACAACATGTGTTAACTTACATGTTTACATTGTACACTTTTAATTAACTCAAGAGTGTAACAGCTACAACGATTTCAACACTGTATATGTTACAATTAATTGGAATAAATTAACGATAATGTACAGAACAAAGTAAAAATACCGGATTATTACGCTTGTGGAAAATGTCTCGGTATGTTTTGTTTAGTTACAGCTCGTGCTTTCAGTATATAAGCTCCGCCCAAAATTATTGCAGAATAACCCAAGAATTCTTATATTGACCTACCGGTAATGTAGTGCAGTTTACAATTTACATGAAACGGCTACAAACTCAAGGCGTTTACTTGATAAGCAAATAACGAATATATAATAAAAGGCAATATATCCTAATATAACGCAAAATCATTTAATCAAATATGAAGTAAATGTTGCTTGATGTGGTTAGGATGGTCACATATTTCAGTCTATAATTAAACGAAAAGGAAGTGTTATATTCCCAAATGCATTGTCAATCTAATGTTAAACCTGTTTTCACTATTTGTGAGTGTTTTATTAAAAGTTTGCATACAATATTGTCGTTTGAGATACCTGTGGTGTGTTAATCCATTACATAACTAAAGCATACTTTTTATCTAACACGGCAATCGACCCCACCTTAATGCTAGTCTGAGGCTTCAGAAAATGAATTCTACATGCATATTTACTCTAATACTTTGTCACATGTTTCAAACAGTTAGCATCAATTGCTTAGAAGAATATACTTAAATATCGAAACATATCGAAACATATTAAATGTTGATACAAAAGAAGATACAAGAGAACATTTAAATGTTACTATTTGAAACCAATAAGACGATCGAAAAATATTGATTATACTTCCCTAAGCTATAAAATGCTAAGATAAAATTTAAAACCAATCATGTTATTCTTTATTTTAATAACGTTGATGCGTGTCTCGGTTTTAGCCCAACTCGTCTTAAAATAACGTGTCTAAACTAGTTATAATTTCAACAAAACAAGTGGAATATAAACCTGTTCCTTCATCAGAATTTGCACCCGGAGTATGAGCACCTTCAAAACATTAAGTGCTTCCACTTGACAATGGTGTCATTAGACATTGAGAGACAGTATATGTATTGAACCAATACTTTTAAAAAAATCTTTAACAGGAGTGCTTAAGGGGTTGTTTGAATTAATAAACAATTGTTATTGTGTTTGAATATGTGAGAGTATTTTTTTTTTTTTTTTTATATTGCTTGACTGTTAAAAAAAGTCCATTTAATATATGGTACATACATCAAAAGTCTACTACACAGACTTACATTGTAAACATATACATATCATGGCTGATTTCTTCCACACAGTTCTGGCTTTTTGGCGTGTCTGAAGAAGGTAGGCAGCATACCAGCATCAAAGAACAACACATATACGCGCCATAACGATAAACAAGGGCGACAAGTAGGACATCTCTCATCCTTTTCGTCTTTCTTACATGGTTGCGACCCTTTAACTCGACAACAAACCAAAACGGTGTGGCAGAAACCAGAGTGGAAAGAAGAAAACATACTGTGGATGCTTTGTTTTCCAATTAATGTTTCAAAGTTGAAACATATTTAATTTAACATTATGGTTTGTTTGTAAACAATCGTGCGTAGTAAAACAAAATTGTATTTAGACGTAAAACCTCGACTGTTGAAAAAAGTCATCACCTATGGGGCAACACATGTCTGTTATAACATTCAAAACACAGCCATTCATTTCATCCGCATAAAATGTAATCTTTGGTACAGTTATACTTTCAAATGTGGTTGCAATTGTTACAAAACTTGTTCCAGTGAGTCAAACTAAGCTTCAATGCTGCCACTTTTTAGCATGTTGCTCCACATCTGTTGCACTTCTTTTCTTTCATCATGAGACAGCATATTTTTCCCAAAAGAAAGAAAAGGAGTGCCAGAACAATTCCACAGGCTGTGTTTCCCTCCTCTATTGTTCCAGTCTGAAATTGACATTCAAAAATTAAAGAACGAGCGTCGAATCTCAAATAATGTACAAGGACAGCTAGAAAAAGCATCATTGTAAATGTTTAGCTGATTATCTGAAGCAAAATTTACTTGAATATTTATTCATATGTTTATAAATATATTGACTGACTGTCAGCCTGCCAAGTTAATAAGAAGAATGATTTATGCACATCAAGACTAAATCATGACGGCTTGTGCCAACAGTATACAAATTAATATCTTTATGATCACACATTTTTATGATCAAGATCGTATTATCGGATGGAAATCAGTAGACTATGTCCATCAATTATTGAGAGTTCGACATACAGGTGTACACTGTTGCAGGTGATATATGAACGAGAAAGGCACATAGTACAGCTATATGTAGTTCATAAGCTACAACAACAACTGTGACCGTTATACTAAATATGCAAGCTAATTTGATATAAAATATAAACAACAACAGCAAAATCAACGATAACAAATGTTGACTTAGACGCGTTCTTTGCATAGAAAGACATAATTGAACTTACTCAACACGTTGGACAGCCACCAACAACATTGGTAGTTCCTGCGACCTGACCATGCGGTTGCTGTTGCGATTGTTACTACTGCATTCTGCTTTTTATCCAACACCTAAACTGACACAGAGACGTGATGTACAACTAACAGCACTACATGAACTATTCAATTGATTGATACTAGTGTTGTGCATTTTCAATACCACGATAATAAATCATAAATAGACATGTAATTATTTTAACATTTAATACTCTGTATTGGCATTTAATGTTTAAATTAATCTTACGACTCAAGTTACGAATAATTCCACAAGCTCAACACACGTTAAAACAGAACCTGCACATAAGTGTATCCAAAAACGCATTGAAAACACTTAACTCCATTACATCCATTTCGCGCGTTGTTTTTGGTAATAAACACATATTTTATGTTTCTATAATTATACTGCGCATGTTATGCATCGATCCTGATTTTTTAAAAACCATATTTCACAACTATTTTTCAAAGAGCTCTTTTATTATATTTTTAATAGAATTCAATATTAATATTAACACCAGCTAGTCTTACCTATTTAAATCTCACAGGGCTAGGGTAACTTTTGGAAACACACGCAAATATTTAGGAAACACATGCCAAAATTACCTCACCGACAAAACTTGTGATTATGTAACCTAGATTCTTTCTCAACAGATGTTGTTGATGCACTCTAACTGTCTGCATATTATCTTACTAGAGCTTGTGGGGTTTTCTTTCAAAACGAACAAAAGCCACATGCAATTACGGATACATCTGAAATGCCTCATTTATATTTTCAAAGGTTGGGCTAGTTTTAATGGTATGTGAAACAAACATAGTTGTCTCTTACCTATAACTTGTAACTACATATCAACGAATGCCGGTCGCTTTTACAGTCTACAGTCTTAATTTCTGCTGAATAAATGTGGCTTAAATTTTAAGCTGTTTAAATTATCTTGCTGATCTGGAATCGAAAAGAGTCGTACTACTTTAAGATATATATCCATAATTAAATAATATTGTGAATGGTTTGCAATGTGTCTGTCATTTTAAAATGTATGCATTCGAATGCGTTGGCTGTAAACAAAAACTGATCAAATGTCTGTCAACCCTTTTATAACAAAGATGTTTAGGCTTATCTAATATGATATGGCATTGGGTTTAAAGTGTAGGTAATACATAACAAAAAATAGCAATTAACTCTTTTCCGATTTGTATATAATTCCAGTTTAGCAATACGTGCAAATGGTTCAGTGGTATATGAAGGACATTGATTTACAATTGTATATTGTTAGGAAGGAAATATATGGAAACGTTATATTAACATTTACATGCAAGTTTCACAAAATGAATAGTGTACAAAAAGTAAAAGAATCAAGTAAATATATGGCCATCCGCTAAATGCATTTTTGACATGTGCATAGACGAGTTTCACATTCCCAATTTAAGCGATAATCACGAAACAATTAATTTATCGATTAAACAATTGTTTAATAGTTACCACTGTCTGCATCATATCTGTAGCGTTCATTTTGTAACATTAAATTTTATATTGCTAAACAAAATTAAGTTACCCATACAAGTGCCATTTTTTCGCAAAGTGTCACTTATGAAAAAAATGCAATGTAGACTTGTGTTGTTTTATTTTTATTTTGACTGGCTGTCGACGTATTTTTGTCAAACCATGTCTTATTAATTATTATAGGATGACTACATGACCATTTTGTGACCAGATTTTCTATTATGTGGGACTTATTTTAAGATGACACTTAGCGATCACGTAGGCTATATGATATCAAACCAATTTGTGCATGAATCCATTGGTCTGTGTCTCGACAATTATCCAACTGACTTCATGGAATTTGCCTATGTAACAATAATAATGTATGGTGTTTTTGTTATGTCAAGGTATACATTAAAGTAACTTTACACACAAAATGTCGCTTAGTTAAGTCTTCAGCAATAGGGGTAATTTAATTCAGGTTAAGAGCCACTATTGTCTTCTTGTTCATGTACACGGTTGTCGAATGTTGGCGCATACAAACAGAAATACAACATTCGGGCATGGCGTCTTATTTAAAAGACTATTCATATATTTATACGGGTAGTCTATTTATTCCTTTTATCACATTTATTGATAATTCAATTTCACTGTTCATTAAAAGGTGTAAAAAAACAAGTTTCGGTACTTTATGTATGCAAAAGTCAAAACGCACCGCAAATAAAAAGTGTCGCGCCTCTTCATATAAAGCGCAATTTACGAAATGCATTATTTATGAAAACATGCATGTATCACTTCTATCATCATAGCTATTGTAAGTGCGAAATATACATGACTTTTTGTATTTTGTGCGAAATATACATGACTGTTTGTATTTTGTAAAGAAAAATCAAGATTGCAAATATTTTTTAACATTGGTGTAATAATATGGTTGTAATGTTTTCTGAATAAAGAACTTTATAGCATGATGAATACTGTATTTAAGAGCCTATAACGTACACTTACCTTGTAGTTGATAAGTTTTAATTAAAAACTTGAACACATTTTGTGTGCTTGGATGTTATACCTGGGTTAAAAGCTTGCTATATATATATATAAACAGTTAAACCCTAGACCCAGCCAATAGGCGAGTGATTATGGCGATTTACCCGGTAAGCCATTTTTTTCTAGAAATAGCCTTCATTTTGTGAAAATGTTATTATCGAGAAAAGCACTCAAGAAGAGTTTAATTATTGTTGTTCAGTATTCTATCTCGTTCTCAATTCGATTTTCAATTTGTTTCATTGCCTGTTTTGTCTGTACATGCGGAGCATTATGCATGTTTTACAATTTGTGAACATGCATGTAGCAATAAGCCTTCACATAGATTTTGAAATAAGAATTTAATAAAATAACAGCTTAAAACGAAAAATGCATACTTAATGTAGAAAAAAATCTTATCAGTGGCAATTCAGTGCGCGTATAAGAATAGCAAAGTTTTAGTGTGGTAATAAATGTAAGAACCTGCACTTATAGTATGATTACTGATAATGTGAATATGTGAATTACTACATTCACTATATTTAAATCGGCGGACCTTCCTTTCTTCTTCCATCGTAACTTTATTGAAAATCTCAGGGGCTTAAAGTATACATTGTAATGCTATTACACTCTTTTAAAGGTCCCTGAACTAATTTATTTGGATATCTTTCAAATAACTTTAACGTGATATACATGCATATAATATGCATTTAACACATACACGGATGTTTTTATGAATACAAAAGTACAACTATTTCCATAATGCTTAAGTTATCTAACTTTACAAATATATAAAAGTAAGAATTTCCATGTGTTATGAAACCATTTAAGACCAACATTTCATTACATGTCACAATAACTACTGCATATAGCCGAACTTGTCTTCAGTAAAAGTAGCAGATACATGATCAAGTTTGGTATATCCTGATGACTTCCAGCCATAAGAGTTTCAACCCAATTGGCAATTGTTTGTAATTCAAAATAAATATAAAAACATTCTAGTACTTGTATATGTTCATTCTTTATTTACATAGTAGTTGATGTGGAATCAATCTACGGAATCGCTGTTACTGTGTACTACACTGTAAAATGCGGATATACAGTGCAACAGCTTGTCTCACACAATGATCACCATGAGTTTTTTGTTTACTGTAGAACATTCCTTAACATCCATTCTTACCATAGAAATCAAAACTTACACTATCAAGAAGAGAACGTTTACATGAACATGTTTATGCTTGTATTGTATTACATGTGTAAAAAGTATGATGATACAAAATATATTAAAACATAGTTGAACTATTTAATACGTGTATAATCTGGAGACACTTGTGTTGATCCAATAATGCAAAAGACAAACCAGATGTTTGGAATATTAATATAATGTTTATTTATCTTACCATGAATACAAATACTGAACTGTTTAAATGTTGTATGAAACCATGACATGTTGAATATTTTGAACTTCTAATCAGTAATACATTACATTGTATGTTTGAGCTGTTTAATACCTAAAATATGCCGTCTTTAAGGTGTTCACATTGAACTACATGTTGACGCTGTTTTTTACACAATGGAATGTATATTACCATTGCAATACTTAATTAATGAGATTAAGTTCTTATAATTCTATCCGGCTGTAGAACTTTAAAAGCTCAAATGATTGTTCCCAATTTCAAGAAGTAATGCAGTGATTTGTGTCATGCTATCTATCAGTCAGTTACTTATATCTTTTGTCATATCTAGAAATATTGTAATAAGTTATAATGCTTAACATAAATTAAGTGAATGTCATTTCTTCATGTATCAAGTGCACTGATAAATAATAGATGACCAGTATATGAAAATATACAATATGTGTGTTGTATTTTACATTTGTCACCATGGAATCAAATTAATTTAAAATCCACAATTGTTTTGTTGATATCATTCGAATACCATATTCAATCAAAATAAATGAATGTATCTGTCAATTGCTAAATAATTATAAAACAATATAAATACAAAAGAGTCGGTGCCTTAGACACTAAATTAAGCTTTTTTTTGCAAACACACATGGACACAGTGCATGTGTTCAAACATAGATAATTTCAAAACTAATAGACCTGAACGTAAAAAGTCAGATATGATATACACTTTTTGTATATGTATCTTTAAACAACATAGCAAAACGTGCAAATGTGATTTTTTTTAATTTGTATTAATTTTTTCTGCCCATGGAACATATGTTTCATGTGAAATTGTGAGTATATTATTTTTCAAGTCCATAGGTGTCAGACTTCACATTATTGGCAAATTACTCATGACTGGTGTCATACTCTGCGGTCTTACCAACAGACATGCAGGGTTTGCGTTTACGCTGTAAATAATTACCCAGGATTTTGCTTGGAACCAAACAATGACCCGTTGAGTCCCATGGACACTTTGCAAATTTCAACGTTAATGGATAAACACTTGATGAAAATTGACCATTAATAGTGTACACTTCTAAACCTGAATTCCAGTACTTAATGGAAAAAAATGCATCTAATAGCACTTCTTTTTCTCATACTGCAGCCTTGATTGTCATTTTCCAATCAACGTAAGCCATACTTCTCGGGTTAAAACGAGTAAAATATTTGCGCCTTGCTCTGTGAAAAGGGGGTTTTATGCATTTGCGAAAAGTGTCGTCCCATATTAGCCTGTGCAGTTCGCACAGGCTTATCAGGGACGACACTTTCCGCCTAAACTGGATTTTTTTCAAAAAGATCTTCCTTTAAATGAAAAAAAAATACAAGCGGAAAGTAAAAAGATTATAATTAAATAATGATACATACTTGGTGTTCAATCTTGTGAAAAACAATTTATATTAATCATCAACATAAATACATAAACAAATAACAGTATTATATGCAATTTATTTT
>VMBQ01015473.1:0-12407 GCA_007657795.1 Dreissena rostriformis | reverse complement strand
AATATATAAAAACCATTCTTCGAATTTGTTTAAAGTTACAATCAACGATATTTCAGGTCGGCGCAGGTCGAGGCATAAGAATAAAAAAATTAAATGAGCAGCATTCTGGCAAAATGTCCACACAGGCTAGTCAGGAGCAACACATTCAGCGTTTATGGAATTTTTCATTGCAAGAAAGTATTTTCGAAACGAAAGTCCAGTTTAGTCACTGATAAGCTTGTGCGGACTGAACCCTTTATGCACATGCATATAGCCCCGTATTCTCAGAAACGCGATTCAATTCATTCATTTAGTTCACGTTCCAGTGAATCCAAAAGGGTTCTCATAGTGAGCGTTATTTACATATCGAACAAAGTACAAGATGTCTTAATTATAAGATTACATCAAATACGCTAAGGTATTGTACCGTTAACGGACCAAAGCGCAGTTACTTATTACAGAAGCATAGTAATTTACCAGGATGCAGAGGAAATATACTGTAATTTATACGACGCAAAGAACACATATCGCGACAAACACATACAGTTTGCATCATACAAACCCGTATTTCTAGAAAATAACTAATAAATAGTTTTTATCGTTGATGTTTAGGGCATCAATTGAATGCATGATTTGTACGCTGTTTATCAACCTGCAAGTTGGGAAAGGCAGGATTTCACGACCTTGACACAATCCATAAATATTGCCGCGTCGTTCATTCAATTGATCTAAATGTTATCTCTGTTCGATCGGCAAATATTTACTCTGCAAAAGTGCATATAACGGGTGCAGGATATAATTATTGATTCAGACTTGCACTTTTTGTTACAAACTAGCATAGTGTTGATATAACGGGGTTCCAGGACGCTGACAGGTTCTTGACCCGACCCTTTATGTTAAAGGGAGAGAAGCTCGTATATCAGAGTATTATGTCACATCTAACAATTAGCCATCCTTTGATGTATTGACGGGGAAACAAGTGTTTCATATCATGCTATATGTGCTAGCAGTCTCCAAATATGGTGATTGCGTTCCCAGAAGTCTCCAACGTTGGTAAGAGGTATATTTAGAACTTGATTCTGGGGCTTATTCCAGATCTCGATTGGTAAAAAATAATGTTATTTTCATGGTTTTATTTATAATTATTTTATGTACGATGGGAACGACGACCAAATAGCCCTTAGAACACATAAATGCTTTGAAACAAGTGGGTCGTGGTCTCAGATAAACGAATTTTACATTTTGTGGGATGTCAGAAGGCATTGTACAGTAGATCTAAGTTGATATTGTTATTCATTAGTTATTTTTGTATATATATTTTTGCATCTTTTCTTAAAGTGCTTCTTTGCTAAATTTACTGATACATTTATTTTGAGTGAATATTTAAGTCTCATTAATTAACCATGTAATAAGGGTATAGGAAAACTACACAGTCATTTAGGAATGGAATTTGGTTTTCATTTCAATTATGTGTTATTTGTATCAGTTGGAATCAATGTTACGTGATTTTAATAATATCACGCAATGTAATTATTACGCACATGTATTTAGATTCTGCATATAAGATTGTCGTTTGTTTATGATACTTTTCATTCGTATTTCTAATTACAAATAACCGTCACTTCGTAATCGTCACATTGGTATTAACATCGTCACATACCTTGTACGTCACATGATTATCGTCACATAGGATGTATTTGTGTACGTCATATACGTATTTTCATCTTCGCATTTGTCAACGTTTCCATAACCGTCGGGGACGTCATTGTCAACGTAGTCTGTGTTCTCGTTGGCGTCGTCGGCGGCATTGTTTATGTGGATGAAATAAAATTTGAAACGTGACGTGTGAATTTGCAGTGTTCCCCCTTAAAAAATTATATACACGGACCTAGACATAGTCGGGTCCGGCGACGTTTTACAATTTTGAATACTGAAAAATGTTCGAACCGACAATATTATCTTATCTGATCGCTGATATAGTTCGTTTGCTTTTCTCGGTAAAAAAATCGTATTACTTATTGATAATATTTTCAAATTATAATCCCAGAACGTTGTATACCGCCTACATTCGCCATACCGTATTAATTGCCTTGAACAAAAAACACCAATACCACAATTACAACATCACAACAGTGCAATTCGAACGAATAATGAGCTAGTCCGATTAAAATGTTATTCAGAATACAAGATATTAATGTCATTTGGACATCGATCCTTACCCTAAACGTGTACCCACCAATAGATTTTAGGTCATGTTGTAAACTTTAAAACTTACGTTCCATATTCTAAACATAAACATCTCATTTACCAATGTATCTAAACGATACTTAATCAAGAGTCAAATTTGACATCAACGGTTTCTCCTGGTTACACTCAAAACAAACCAGATATTATTTACAACAGTTGTACCATTATCGGCAACGTAAGTGCTATATATTGTGAGGCATTCTCGTTATGTGGCGTAATCTCTATACCCTTACACTGGTTGTTGTGACATTAGTTTGGATATGTTAGTGGTATTGCCATCTTATAGCCCCGTCACACCGGACTGGCGTCCTTACGGCGACCTAAGACTGTGTTTCTGGAAATTTCTGATTGTCGAAGTAAGGACGCCAATGACTTTTTCGGTAAAAATGCTGTTTTTCGCCTTCCTGTCACACCAGCGTCCTGGTTTATGGCGTTATGCGCGTCCTCACTTAATACGTCCCTCGGGACCTTACCGCGTTCTTACGGCGACCACAGCCAACCATACGGCGTCCTTGGCTTTCTTACTGCGTTTTTTTGCGACCATGGCGTCCCCGCAGCGGCGACCAAACGGCGACATACCTTGCAGTCAATGATCATTTTCTGTGAGTTTAAGCGGCGACCACACGACGTCCATTGCGACCTTACAGCGACCCTACCACGTCCCTACTACGACTATTGCGTCTCTACGGCGTCCCTACGACGTCCTTAACAGAACGCCGTAAAAACGCCGAACTTCGGCGACCACTTTTAACATGTTCAAAGTGGTCGCCGTGGGCTCGGGTCCTGAGCAATTTTCGGCGTCCTCACTGCGTTCTCTTGCGTCCTTACTGCGTCCCTCCGGCGTCTATGGCGTCCTCACTGCGACCTGGGTCGCCGTAAGGACGCAGTTAGGACGGCCGTCCGGTGTGACGGTGGTATTAAGGTGTTTTTGATACTGTCATGGAAGAAGTAATCATTGATATGAAGATGAAGATTATAACTTTTATATCAATGAGTTAGAACTGGAATGCTTTCTGAATCGATTTGTTATTGGTGTGCGAATAACGTGAATCTATATTTTCAAAGCAAAGTATTAGTATCGGTCCCGAAAAAGTCTCGGCTAATTATAAAATGTAATAAATAACGGTTTTCTTATCTTGTAACAACCTCTTTTCACTAATTTGACTTCTATTGATCCAAATAACTGTATGGCGCGGTTAATCTTTAAAGATCGGAAACATGGAATCGCCCTACTTTGTATTGTGTTTATTCACGTGCTGACATTAATTTGTACTAAGTTATATTCCATGACAGACATATGCTGAAATTATAATAATATATTAAAGTATATTATTCCTACTATTGTAAAAGTTTTAATTATAATGACTTTTATAAGCTTGAAATATATCAAATATTCAATTTACCTTACATATTTATTTCATATACATTTATTATTTAAAAGCGACCTAAAACAAACTTATTAATGTCAAGATTTGTGAAAAAGTTATATCTACTTTTCACTAGGAAATTTAGTTAAACACTGCAAAGTGCAAAGTATACACGCGAATCAAACCGCATTTATTGAGCGTTCAATCGTTGCTTAGACTTTAATAGCGGATAGATAAAAAAACAGATTTGAAGTTGTGTTCTTTGCCAGTCATACTTTGTTAATTTTAAATCTTGAAAAAAAAACTTTAAAATACACCGAAACTGATAAGACGCTTTCAATAAATAACGTTCTTTCAACTCAAAGAAGGGGTAATGGATTATCGTCAACACTACATCATGCATTATATTCATCTGTGTGGGTGGTCTAATAAAAACGTAGACGTTTCAGTGATAAGAGTAATTCGCAATAAAAATAAACAATACAACTCGAAGTATGTAACTTCAAACCAGAGATTACACAAAGATTATTTGGAATTGGTTGAGTGAAAACATATTGCTCACCAACTGTTTTATGCAGACAGTTGATATATTTTATGAATTTAACCCGACAGAATGATTGTGGTTTTGGTAATAACTCAGTTTATAAAGATCCATTGAGAAATCCGAAATGTAATTGAGAAGTTTACCACAGAACAAAATCTCGAATAAAAAAAATTAAAAAAAACATGGTATAAGAATATAGCAAACAGCACAGACCCGTGATTTTATTCTAGAACAAGTCTTTGCTCTGGAATAACCTTTGAGACGAAAAATGTGTAAAGATGAATCAATTAACTGGCAGATGTGTCATAGCCTGGGACGGCGAATTAAAGTTTTTTGTCCAAAGTGGTTATAAGCTATAATAACTTTTTTTTATCACACTATTTGTGGTACAATAATCACATGTCTTCGCAAAAAAAATCAGAATAATAAAACAACAAAACGTAAATGCCGCGTATGTCAAATAATGTGAATCCTGTAACTTATCTTCACTTATCTTAAACATGCAAACAAAACACATACGGAATCGATCAGGTTCGTACTGCACAGCTTGCTGCAACTGCTTAGTAGGCCGGACTTTTTTCGTTAGATTCAAGTGCTGTTACATACGCCCACAGCAGGGCGCTTGTTTAAAATAATCGAAATCGAATTGTTGATCGAAAACAAAAACATGGACGCATTTCAGCGTTTGAAATATAATAGTGTAGTATCGTCGATTTATATTCCTTTGACTGTTTTATATGTTCAGTTGCTTCGCAATAACCATTCGAAGGCGATGCTATTTTGTTTATCGATGTTATTATTAATTTTGTATTGATGTTTGTGTTTTTCAGGTTTTGTCCTGTGTCAAATTGAATGGCGATTGTTCACTTGAATTTAGTAAAAGACATCACAGGTATGGTAAATATCATCTCCTCTTGGTGCAACGTCTTACAGAAGATAAATAAACGCATCTAAGATATATTGTTTTGCAACCGAAACTTCAAATCGGATATAAACCATTTTGACAGATGCAACCCTTTTGCTAGGTTATATAATTAAATTTTGAGAGAGATTTCTTCCATTAATGATTAGTGCAACCGTCCTTTACAGGTGGGAAGCTTTTATCTTTTAACGCATAAAAGGATAAACTCACTTGAACAAATACATTAAAAACACATTTATTTATTTTTTAAAGTGATGAACAAACATTAAACGGGCGTATGGTTGTTATCGCAACTGATGATGGAGTTGATAGCCATGTTACATTCACATTTTCAAGTGGATTACGTTCAATCTTGAAGTCAACGACATTTAAATAGACAAAGTAGTCTACATACATTAATTCAATCTTTGACAGAAACTACTGCATCAGCCTATCCGCAATACAACACAGTCCTATCTGCAAAATTAAACAGCCCTATCTGCAATACAACACAGCCCTATCCGTTATACATCCAATGCGAGACAGGTTTGCGATGTGTTTCTCAAATAAAATCCTACCTGAACACGCGTGTAAACACTGTAGAGCAATGATACGGATGGACAGCTCCAATGTAGTACTGTGTGTAAACGGATATTTTATTTTATTTATCCATTTGTTTCATGAAATATTTGAAATTGATTCATTGTACATTTTATTTGATATGTATCTTATATGGACTGTATTTATGTGTTGTCTTGATATGCTTGGACTTGTAATATATACTGGTAAGTGTGCTTAATATATTATAAATTATATATTTATCCGACGATTTATCACTTTAAATATCAACTCGTTTAAAAATAAGTTTGGCTGTATATCGTTCGATTAGTAAATGTAAAGTCGATGCACAGGAGCATTAAACATTAAAACAAGTTACCGACTTTGGCATATAGTAAAACAAGACCTACCTCCATGACAACTGTTTCACACAAACTTTCGTTTGAAGTTGATCTTCGATATGTAACAACAGTGTTTCGGTTGGCATACGAAGACCTCATTTTGAAGAACCAATTAATTCATTGATCAATCATGTGAACACAATGCGTTCATATAAACACACTTTTGACATTTATATTATCAATCACGTTTCACAGCCGTTTCGACGTATTGTTTTATCCATACCGTAGTCAGTATTCTTTATAGTGACATTGACATAAAATTCAAGTCATACGCATAAATACCTTACAATGCAAACAGTTGTTTACCGAATTGTGTCTTAATAGTGTACAACGTGCAGACGCAAAGTATGCACACAGTATTGCATTTAGAGCGATAACCTTCACATTTAAGCATATCAGGTGAATAGCACTGATTGGTTCTCTTATATTCTATTTACAGATTATCGGGATTTCCATTTGCATTGAACGGAACTTTGGCGTTTTATTTTTTGTTTTTATGTTGCATAATCAATATTGGACAAATGCAATCATGAGCTGCTTCACTATGATTTAGCAAATATTGACTTTCATGGAAATCGCGCAAGGGACAAACGCCTTTACCGTACATCAGCTCATAACAATCTTCGTTTTACAGGCTAGACAAATACATATCGTCTGAAACTAAAAAAAAATGCGAGAGCTTTCAATTGGTTCATGTTATTTATCCCAAACACAAAAGTCTCATCTATCTCTTTAGAAACAGACTGCTGAATCAGTGTATGAAATGAAGAGGTCCATAAATCGGCCAATTGGTGTATCTGACCAATACATACGTATATATGTGTCGTGTTCTGGGAAAACTGGACACAATGCATGTGCGTAAAGTGTCATCCCAGATTAGCCTGTGCAGTCCGCATAGGCTAATCAGGGACGACACTTTCCGCCTAAACTAGATTTTCGCTAAGAAGAGACATCATTTAATTGAAAAATTCCATAAAAGAGATCTAACTGATCATGATGAATATAAACACATGTCATTCTTTAATAAGATACCATCTACGATAACACCTCCTTGTGGAAGAGATATTTATCTGGAATTTTACAAAGAAGCTATTACTAATAAAATTCTACTACACGCTATGAACAGTAAAGCCCAGGATAATTATAGTGTTATTAAAAGGCGGACACGTCTAATACTTGTAAAGTGATGAACAAAGATAAATATGTCGAAGAAGTAACTTGTCAATTAAATGATGGATGTTTCTACAAAAAGTGAACGACAGCCAACACCAGACAGGACATATGTGGCGTGTTCTGAGAAAACTGGGCAAAATGCTTGTGCGTAAAGTGTCATCCAAGATTAGCCTGTGCAGTCCGCGCAGGCTAATCCGGGACGACACTTTCCGCCTAAACTGGANAAAGATATGTATAATACCACGGTAATAATTTGATATGTAAAAGATATGTATAATACCACGGTAATAATTTGATATGTAAAAGATATGTATAATACCACGGTAATAATTTGATATGTAAAAGATATGTATAATACCACGGTAATAATTTGATATGTAAACGATATGTATAATACCACGGTAATAATTTGATATCTTAAAGATATGTATAATTACACGGTAATAATGTGATGTGTAAAAGATTCGTATAATACCACGATCTTAATTTGATATGAAAATGATATGTATAATACCACGTTAATAATTTGATATGTAAATGATATGTACAATACCACGGTAATAATTTGATATTTAACAGATATGTATAATACCACGGTAATAATTTGATATGTAAAAGATATGTATAATACCACGGTAATAAGTTGATATGTAAATGATATATATATATAATACCACGGTAATAATTCGATATTTTAAAGATATGTATAATACCACGGGAATAATTTTATATGTAAAAGATATGCGTAATACCACGGTAATAATTTGATATGTAAAAGATATGTTTAAAACCACGGTAATAAGTTGATATGTAAAAGATATATGTAATACCACGGTAATAATTTTATATGTAGAAGATATGTATAATACCACGGTAATAATTTTATATGTAAACGATAAGTAAAATACCACGGTAATATTTTGATATGTAAAAGATATGTATAATACCACGGTAATAATTTGATATGTTAACGATATGTATAATACCACGGTAATAATTTAATATGTAAAAGATATGTATAATACCACGGTAATAATGTGATATGTAAAAGATTCGTATAATACCACGGTAATAATTTGATATGTAAACGCAATGTGAAAACCCACGGTAATAATTTGATATATAAAAGATATGTGTAATACCACGGTAATGATTTGATATGTAAAAGATATGTATAATACCACGGTTATAATTTGATATTTAACAGATATGTATAATACCACGGTAATAATTTGATATGTAAAAGATATGTATAATACCACGGTAATAAGTTGATATGTAAACGATATGTATAATACCACGGTAATAATTTGATATTTAAAAGATATGTATAATACCACGGTAATAAGTTGATATGTAAATGATATGTATAATACCACCATAATAATTTGATATTTAGAAGATATGTATAATACCACGGTAATAATTTGATATATTTAAGATATGTGTAATACCACGGTAATAATTTGATATGTAAAATATATGTATAATACCACGGTAATAATTTGATATGTAAACGATATGTATAATACCACGGTAATAATTTGATATATAAAAGATATGTGTAATACCACGGTAATAATTTAATAGGTAAAAGATATGTATAATACCACGGTAATAATTTGATATGTAAAAGATATGTATAATACCACGGTAATAATTTGATATGTAAAAGATAGGTATAATTGCACGGTAATAATTTGATATTTAAACGCTATGTATAATACCACGGTTATAATTTGATATGTAAACGATATGTTTAATACCACGGTAATAATTTGACATGTAAAAGATATGTGTAATACCAATCGGGTGATTAGTGGCAATCATTTCCCGTAAGTCATTCAGAACACGATCCGAAAAAAGAGGCTGCTGTTTGTAAGATCCGTTGCTTAAAAACGTGCATGCCCGATCATGCAACCGATTACGTGTAAATCAATTTATTCAGAATTACAATCCAGAAGTTTATTATCCTTATTTTAAAGTTTAGTATTGTTCAATTAATGTTGATTGTTTTGTGATGACTGCGTTTATTTGTTTCCAAAATAACATTTGTAAAACGTGTTCGTATGCTGTTGTTTAAAATTAGCTAAAGTTGATGTTAATTAACATTATTCTACTGCCCCACTGACGCCGATAGTTCAAAACCAAAGTAATCATCTAACACTAGAATCTGAATTCTAATCATTAGGACTCATAATTGCCAAGACTGGTTCTAACATAAACAACATGATTTAAAATACATTATCGTACAGTTTTATTTTTGTCCCTGTACGTGTAGTCCTTTACTACAACGATGTGTTGTTGTTGTTTATTTAAAACGTTGAATTTGTAACTAAATGTGAACTTTTTTTTCATCATTATACAATTGCGATTAAGAGTCTAATTATGCCATAATTCTCTATAAAATAAAGAATATGTGTACTCGAGAAGTTGTGTATTGTCGTTGTACAGATGTTTTATAGTAACGGCGCCAAACCTCAGACTAAGGTTAGTAATAAACGCTTCTCGTGAAAGATAAATAATAGGCAACATAGCATTTACACATAATACAAAAACAAAATGTTGGGTTCCTGCCTTAAAATGGTCGATGTAAAAACCACTAACACACTGGGTCGCTTCACTAGCTTGAAAGACGCACAGAACCTCAACCTTGGCCCAGAATAAATCACAAATTGCCTTGCGTCAGACAGCTCTACATTCTAGAGTTTAGAAACATCTATTGGTTCGTGAACAATATACAAGTCAAATAATATTTCTCTTTGAATAAAACTTAATAAATAACTCAATTTGGAAAATTACGTTTATTATTTTAATTCATCAATGCGACTCGTTTGATATCATTTGTTTTACTAGCCTATGGTGCATTGAGAACTTTAGAATAAAATGATTTCGGGTGCCCAGGTTACACACAGGAATATTCATCAAAGACGAATTTCACAATTAAAGGACGAAGCTGAAAGTTCTTGTCTGAGGAGTTCTTTAATTGGTAAGAAAATCTTCCAAAATGTCAATGATGTATTGCTGATTATAAATAACCCTGCCTGATAACAAAAGATACTATAAAGCAACAGTTTTAAGTATATCAAAAGCAGTGACGTTATGAAAATGTCCATTGACTGATGATCCGTCGTATGCAATTATACGGAGGTTTGCCGGTTTCCTGTCATTTGAAATGTATGTTGGCAGATACCACATCAATCATACAATCTTCTTGGAATTATGCTAGGATGCGAGCATTGCGTGTTTGTAATTTTCGTAATGCAAATAAGTTATTGCTATACAGATTAAAATCTTCGAGATCGAATGAAAATGTGGCATGAGCACAACATAAATCAGAGCACACAGTTGATGTTTTATGTAACTATATTCATTTGTGTGAACTAAACATAACACTGAAGTGTTGCTGTTTTCCAGCAATGTAATCTATCTTTTCTTCACCATATGTATAAGAACATTCGTATTTCATTTTATCATTTAATGAACGTTTACAAATCCAGCTTACTCTGAAAAGAATATACAATGTAGTAAAACCATTGGTATAGTAGCAGTAGCAGTAGCAGTCGTAATAGTATAGCAGCAGCAGACGCAATAGCAGCAGCAGCAGCAATAGCAATCGTAGTAGTAGAAGTAGTAGTATCAGAAGCAGCAGCAGCAGTAGCACATAAGTAGTTGTAGAAGTAAAGAGTAAATTTAGAATAATAAAACAAGAAGATGATGAAGAGGATGATGATCATGATTATAATAATGCTATTCCAGATCTAATTACCGTTAAAGATGTACATATGTATTTAAGCGCCATTGTCTTTATGTATTGTCAAATAATACTCACTATACGTACTGTATTCATTTGTACCTTGCGTCCGGAAATATGTATAACTCTTCAGTGACAGAAACAAGAACTTGCAATTATAGTAACTTTAATTGACATAAAACATACAACAGCATAATATGAGACGCACTTAATAGTCAGTGCGAAAAGGCCATATGAAAAATGATTCTCTTTTTGCGCGAAGATTAAAAATAAATATAATAGGGTGTTAATTAGTGGCGGAAAACGAAACTTTTTCATAAGACATACGGTCCATTAGGCCAACGAGAAGAACGTTTTAAAACGCAGGCAGACGGAAGTGTGAAACACAAAAACATGTCCGATTTTTTTCACTGTTGGACAAAAGGTCTAAATTTAATTAACTATTTATTTATATTATTATTAATTCACTCATAATTTTATAATTTATTGCAGAGTTCAATGGCTCATTTTAACTTGTATTAAGCAGATTATGTTAATTCCTGTTTTTCAGCATGACATCTGACTACGCATTGTACGTCCTATCCATCCTGACGTTCTTCGCTCTAAAGGTCTCCTTCACTGGCTCCGAACCCACACATCTAGGCAAGAAGTTTGTAATAAATCATATTTTATATGCTTTATGTACAACGATTCGCATGTCTAATTATAAGAGAAATATATAAAGAGAAAAAGGTGTAAGTTTGTGTTCATTAAACATTTGTTAGTGTGCCCTTATTGATAATAAACAAAGCAAATATATATAATGAAACTCTAAAGACATCAATATGCATCGTGTTTGATGCGAAATGTCCACACTATCAAAATACTTCTCACTCCGTTGTTACAGTATCGTTAATGTTGACGATCTTTCAAACAAATATATTCCTAAACTAATTCTAATTATATATATCATAAGCAATAAAAGAGAACATTTTTAGATTTTGTGTTTTTGTGTTTGGTTATGTTAATTTGCTGGGCACGTTCACGCTAGATACATGGTTTGTTATACAATATTCTAGAAAACTTTGTGTAAAACTTGTTGAATAGAAAGTATTTTATTAACTATGAAGGATTACAATTAACTCCCAAAACGTCTGGAGCGTACTACTAAACAAAACGATATCATGACATTGTTTAGTACAAGCTGTTTATTAATATGTCTTGCGTTCTTTAGAACCCATAATACAGTGCAAGCAATACAATAAAGCGTGTAGCAATCAACAAATACTTTACACCCTAAACCAACCCAAAGCCAGGATAAGGTAGTCATAGTATAAGTATATCTGATTTCGCACGATGTAACATGCACACTAATTTTGAAACATCACTAGATTTAATATTTACTGTCATAAAACAATACGAAATGAAAAAAATCGACTCTGACATTTTTCGTTTTACCGATCAACTTGAGTTATAAGGTGCTTGGAAAATGGCATCGCGTTAG
>VMBQ01015472.1:0-12769 GCA_007657795.1 Dreissena rostriformis | reverse complement strand
AACAGTGACCTTGACTTTTATCCAACTGGCCTGAAATGCAAACTAGTCAGGAGCTACCCTGTCCGCTAATGAGACCACAAAACCTTTGCTTTACTTTATAGAGGACAGTGTAGCTCCTGTCAGAGTGCGTGATCATATTAAAGGCCAGTGTCAGGTTAATTTTGTGGACCTAAAAATGTCTCTATTCAAAGATCTGTAATTAAGCAAGGAGTCTATAACATTATGGGCGGTGTTGACATACTTGTTCTGTATGGGCAGGCTGGTGGTGGGGTCCTCTAGAGGCAGTATGGCCCATCCACAGCTGAACTCACCACGCTCCTTCGTGCTCTGTCCAACACAATCAAGTATTATATGAGCCTGGGTCCATGAAAACTGGGCTTAATGCATGTGCGTAAAGTGTCATCCCAGATTAGCCTTTGCAATCTTTACACGATAATCAGGGACGAAACTTTCTTTCTAGACTGGATTTTTGTTTAGAGAAGACTTCATTTAAACGAAAAATTCCATAAAAGCCGAAAGTGTCGTCCCTGATTAAGCTGTGCAGATTGCACATCCTAATCTGGGATGACACTTTATGCAAATGCATTAAGCCCAGTTTTACCAGAATGAGGATCATATGATGTGACACTCTAAACCTCCAACAGCTGGGGAAAGAGAAAAATACACTAGACATGACTCTAAACCTCCAACAGCTGGGGAAAGAGAAACATACACTAGACATGACTCTAAACCTCCAACAGCTGGGGAAAGAATAAAACATACACTAGACATGACTCTAAACCTCCAACAGCTGGGGAAAGAGAAACATACACTAGACATGACTCTTAACCTCCAACAGCTGGGGAAAGAAACATACACTAGACATGACTCTAAACCTCCAACAGCTGGGGAAAGAAACATACACTATACATGATCAACATCATGACACTCTTAACCTCCAACAGCTGGGGAAAGAAACATACATTAGACAAGATCAACATGATGACATGACTATAACATACACTAGACATCATCAACATGATGACATGACTATAACATACACTAGACATGATCAACATACACTAGACATGATCAACATCATGACATGACTATAGAAACATACACTAGACATGATCAACATCATGACATGACTATAGAAACATACACTAGACATGATCAACATGATGGCATGACTATAACATACACTAGACATGATCAACATGATGACATGACTATAGAAACATACACTAGACATGATCAACATCATGACATGACTGAAACATACACTAGACATGATCAACATGATGACATGACTATAACATACACTAGACATGATCAACATGATGACATGACTATCTCTTTACTTTTTAAAGGCAGATTTTAACAAAAGATGACAGATTGACATTTTTTTTTAACAATCAATCTTTTTCTTCCATGGGCAACATCAAAACTAATTAACTTGTACTCCTTTCTCTCAAATTATGTTTCACTGCAGGGAAATCACCAAATGCTTACTGTTCTCTCATATGAGGCACACAGCTCAAATAGTACCCCTGAAATAGAAATCAATGTTGTATATTGCCATATGTCTAGTACCCCTGAAATAGAAATCAATGTTGTATATTGCCATATGTCTAGTACCCCTGAAATAGAAATCAATGTTGTATATTGCCATATGTCTAGTACCCCTGAAATAGAAATCAATGTTGTATATTGCCATATGTCTAGTACCCCTGAAATAGAAATCAATGTTGTATATTGCCATATGTCTAGTACCCCTGAAATAGAAATCAATGTTGTATATTGCCATATGTCTAGTACCCCTGAAATAGAAATCAATGTTGTATATTGCCATATGTCTAGTACCCCTGAAATAGAAATCAATGTTGTATATTGCCATATGTCTAGTACCCCTGAAATAGAAATCAATGTTGTATATTGCCATATGTCTAGTACCCCTGAAATAGAAATCAATGTTGTATATTGCCATATGTCTAGTACCCCTGAAATAGAAATCAATGTTGTATATTGCCATATGTCTAGTACCCCTGAAATAGAAATCAATGTTGTATATTGCCATATGTCTAGTACCCCTGAAATAGAAATCAATGTTGTATATTGCCATATGTCTAGTACCCCTGAAATAGAAATCAATGTTGTATATTGCCATATGTCTAGTACCCCTGAAATAGAAATCAATGTTGTATATTGCCATATGTCTAGTACCCCTGAAATAGAAATCAATGTTGTATATTGCCATATGTCTAGTACCCCTGAAATAGAAATCAATGTTGTATATTGCCATATGTCTAGTACCCCTGAAATAGAAATCAATGTTGTATATTGCCATATGTCTAGTACCCCTGAAATAGAAATCAATGTTGTATATTGCCATATGTCTAGTACCCCTGAAATAGAAATCAATGTTGTATATTGCCATATGTCTAGTACCCCTGAAATAGAAATCAATGTTGTATATTGCCATATGTCTAGTACCCCTGAAATAGAAATCAATGTTGTATATTGCCATATGTCTAGTACCCCTGAAATAGAAATCAATGTTGTATATTGCCATATGTCTAGTACCCCTGAAATAGAAATCAATGTTGTATATTGCCATATGTCTAGTACCCCTGAAATAGAAATCAATGTTGTATATTGCCATATGTCTAGTACCCCTGAAATAGAAATCAATGTTGTATATTGCCATATGTCTAGTACCCCTGAAATAGAAATCAATGTTGTATATTGCCATATGTCTAGTACCCCTGAAATAGAAATCAATGTTGTATATTGCCATATGTCTAGTACCCCTGAAATAGAAATCAATGTTGTATATTGCCATATGTCTAGTACCCCTGAAATAGAAATCAATGTTGTATATTGCCATATGTCTAGTACCCCTGAAATAGAAATCAATGTTGTATATTGCCATATGTCTAGTACCCCTGAAATAGAAATCAATGTTGTATATTGCCATATGTCTAGTACCCCTGAAATAGAAATCAATGTTGTATATTGCCATATGTCTAGTACCCCTGAAATAGAAATCAATGTTGTATATTGCCATATGTCTAGTACCCCTGAAATAGAAATCAATGTTGTATATTGCCATATGTCTAGTACCCCTGAAATAGAAATCAATGTTGTATATTGCCATATGTCTAGTACCCCTGAAATAGAAATCAATGTTGTATATTGCCATATGTCTAGTACCCCTGAAATAGAAATCAATGTTGTATATTGCCATATGTCTAGTACCCCTGAAATAGAAATCAATGTTGTATATTGCCATATGTCTAGTACCCCTGAAATAGAAATCAATGTTGTATATTGCCATATGTCTAGTACCCCTGAAATAGAAATCAATGTTGTATATTGCCATATGTCTAGTACCCCTGAAATAGAAATCAATGTTGTATATTGCCATATGTCTAGTACCCCTGAAATAGAAATCAATGTTGTATATTGCCATATGTCTAGTACCCCTGAAATAGAAATCAATGTTGTATATTGCCATATGTCTAGTACCCCTGAAATAGAAATCAATGTTGTATATTGCCATATGTCTAGTACCCCTGAAATAGAAATCAATGTTGTATATTGCCATATGTCTAGTACCCCTGAAATAGAAATCAATGTTGTATATTGCCATATGTCTAGTACCCCTGAAATAGAAATCAATGTTGTATATTGCCATATGTCTAGTACCCCTGAAATAGAAATCAATGTTGTATATTGCCATATGTCTAGTACCCCTGAAATAGAAATCAATGTTGTATATTGCCATATGTCTAGTACCCCTGAAATAGAAATCAATGTTGTATATTGCCATATGTCTAGTACCCCTGAAATAGAAATCAATGTTGTATATTGCCATATGTCTAGTACCCCTGAAATAGAAATCAATGTTGTATATTGCCATATGTCTAGTACCCCTGAAATAGAAATCAATGTTGTATATTGCCATATGTCTAGTACCCCTGAAATAGAAATCAATGTTGTATATTGCCATATGTCTAGTACCCCTGAAATAGAAATCAATGTTGTATATTGCCATATGTCTAGTACCCCTGAAATAGAAATCAATGTTGTATATTGCCATATGTCTAGTACCCCTGAAATAGAAATCAATGTTGTATATTGCCATATGTCTAGTACCCCTGAAATAGAAATCAATGTTGTATATTGCCATATGTCTAGTACCCCTGAAATAGAAATCAATGTTGTATATTGCCATATGTCTAGTACCCCTGAAATAGAAATCAATGTTGTATATTGCCATATGTCTAGTACCCCTGAAATAGAAATCAATGTTGTATATTGCCATATGTCTAGTACCCCTGAAATAGAAATCAATGTTGTATATTGCCATATGTCTAGTACCCCTGAAATAGAAATCAATGTTGTATATTGCCATATGTCTAGTACCCCTGAAATAGAAATCAATGTTGTATATTGCCATATGTCTAGTACCCCTGAAATAGAAATCAATGTTGTATATTGCCATATGTCTAGTACCCCTGAAATAGAAATCAATGTTGTATATTGCCATATGTCTAGTACCCCTGAAATAGAAATCAATGTTGTATATTGCCATATGTCTAGTACCCCTGAAATAGAAATCAATGTTGTATATTGCCATATGTCTAGTACCCCTGAAATAGAAATCAATGTTGTATATTGCCATATGTCTAGTACCCCTGAAATAGAAATCAATGTTGTATATTGCCATATGTCTAGTACCCCTGAAATAGAAATCAATGTTGTATATTGCCATATGTCTAGTACCCCTGAAATAGAAATCAATGTTGTATATTGCCATATGTCTAGTACCCCTGAAATAGAAATCAATGTTGTATATTGCCATATGTCTAGTACCCCTGAAATAGAAATCAATGTTGTATATTGCCATATGTCTAGTACCCCTGAAATAGAAATCAATGTTGTATATTGCCATATGTCTAGTACCCCTGAAATAGAAATCAATGTTGTATATTGCCATATGTCTAGTACCCCTGAAATAGAAATCAATGTTGTATATTGCCATATGTCTAGTACCCCTGAAATAGAAATCNTTTCGCATGACACACCGTCCAATGATGGTGAACAAATGTGCCAAATGATTTTGAAATCTCACATTGAACGACATAGATACTGCCCGGACAAGCTCATTTATGGCCAATTTTGACATTTAAACTCAAAAAGTGACCTTGACCTTAGAGATATTGACGTAATTCTTTTGCGCGACACACCGTCCAATGATGGTGAACAAATGTGCCAAATGATTTTGAAATCTCACATTGAATGACATAGATACGGCCCGGACAAGCTCATTTATGGCCATTTTTTACGTTTGACCTCAAAGTGTGACCTTGACCTTGGAGATATCCACGTAATTCTTTCGCGCTACTAACCGTCCAATGATGGTGAAGAAATTTGCCAAATGATTTTGAAATCCTTCAATGAACGACATTGTTATGGCAAGCTAATTTTCGGGACAGACAGACCGACCGACCGACAGACAAAGTGACTCCTATATAGCCCCCATTACCAATGGTAATGGGGGTATAACAAACCAGACAGTGAACAAATAACAGACAGGGTATTTATTTTAAATTTGTTGTTAATGCAAAATCAAGGTTAGTACAACAAAAAGAGTTGTCAGATTCCAGAAGAAATGTGTGTCTCGTCTTATCTGTCATCATTTTTTCTTCAAAATTTCATTCCATTTTACATACAATTCTTTTCATTATTTCATGATTATTGACTCACTACAAATTCTTCCCACTAAGAGTAAATGGATTATAATCACTATTTTATGTACATTTTAAGAAAATCCCAATAATTCACTGTCAACCCACCTAGTTTCTGTGAGATGTTGTTGGTTCTCATGAACACCTCAGCATGTTGATATGTGTCCATGATGTCATTGATCTGTAATACATGCTCACCCAATTGCAAATGGAGCTATGCAGTTAAAATGACTTTCATTTAAAACCACATGTACGACAGTGTGAAAGACCATTACTTTAATTTTAAACTGTAGTAGACATTTCATTTCTACAGTTAATGTTACAAATATTATCAAATCCTAATATTTTCTTTCTAATTCAGCAATAATACAAAACATATTGAGGTTTCACAAAGTATGTCAATGAAATCAAAAGCCAAATGTCTTTTTGTTTTAGTTTTTTTTTCTTTAACCCTTTGTATGCTGGGAAATTTGTCATCTGCTAAAATGTCGTCTGCTGAATTTCTTAGATCATCATTTTCTTCACTTTTTTTCAAAGACCACTATCAGAATAGCAAACAGTTTGGATCCTGATGAGACGCCACGTTCTGTGGCGTCTCATCTGGATCCAAACTGTTTGCAAAGGCCTTCAAAATCCGGTTCCAGCGCTCAAAGGGTTAAGACTGTCCAAGTCAAACAGACCACGTAAAATTGGTCTTATGCCATATGTGGCCAGCTAAGCTCCAGACCAGCCTGTACATCCATGCACTCAGGTCAGGAGCGACCCTGTACCCTAAGAAGTTATTCAAGGTTTTGTGGTATCATTAGCGGACAGGGCAGCTCCTGACTAGACTGCATGGATGCGCAGGCTGGTCTGGAGCTACACTATTTGCATATAGCGAAAGACCCATTTTATGGGCCTAAAGTGTTGCCCCAGATTAGCCTGTGCAGTCCACAGATGTGTATGTTATGAATCAAAATTGGAGACATTAAAGGCCTGAGTACCTTGTTGGAAAAGGACCAGGTTCTTTGATCTCTGTCCACGGCTGCCACCTTCACCGTGTGAATGTTGCTGAGAATCTGTAGGGGAGAAACAGCCTCAGTAAAATTGAGATGAAAAAAATTGTATGCATTGTTTTGTTCATTTTTTCATTCTAATATTATGTCACAAGCTGTGTCAATGATATCTATGGCATTGAATAAGATGATGAGAGTTAAGTTTATTTTTGTATGACAATGAAATTTGGCGTTAATTATATATAACATTAGAACTCTTAAGATAAAGTTTTTTTTCTGTTTTGTATGATATGATTAAACAAGAGATGTGTTTGTCAAAAACAAAATGCCACCTACTGCGCCGCTTTGAAATAAAATTTCTATTTATCATTTGGCAGGTATAGAAATTATCTCCCTTAAAAGCTTGTTACTTCCCTTGGATTTAGTTTTTTGATCTTGGACCTTGAAGGATGACCTTGACCTTGACCTTTCACCACTCAAAATGTGCAGCTCCATGAGATACACATGCATGCCAAATATCAAGTTGCTATATTCAATATTGCAAAAGTTATGGCCAATGTTAAGGTTTTCAGATGAACGCACAGACTGACGGACTGACAGTTCAACTGCTATATGCCACCCTACCGAGGGCATAAAAATATGACTGTAACATGTTTTGCTAATAAATCCAAAAAGAAAATTAGCAAAGTTCTGACTTTACTTATGATGAAACAGTATTTCAACAAACATTTGAAACAAAAACAAAACCATAGGCCATATACTCACATTCTGTCCATCAAACAGGCAGATTCTCACATGTCTACTATTTATCTCCAGACCTACAAGACAACACATCTCTTGACATATTGAGCATTGACAGCACAAGAGGATATCAGTCATTAAATATTTCTAACTTCAATTGTTTCTTGCCTAAAAAGTTTTGATTATATTTGATATTATTTAAACTTAAGCGTGTTCACACGATTTGAAAAAGACCCCAAATGTTTGAAGGTAACAAAATTAGGGTATTTCATTGGTGTTTGTGGTTGGGGGAGGGGGAGATTCATACACTATAGCTCCATTCATACTATACTGTACTGAGTGGAAACACTTTGACCTCAATCTCATATAAACAACTCTCTGATACTGGATAATATGGTCAATCAAGCAAAGGGAGCAAATATGTTTCAATGAATGATATAGGGTATCAAAAACATTTTAACATATGATTACATATACGAAGCTTTGACAGAAATCTCCCTACCACTGCCTGGAACAGGTATCTGTCGACAGCTGGCAATAGTTATGATACGCTGTTCTCGCACTAGCTTGGCTTGAATCTGAAATGATAAAATTATAATAAACCTTTAAGTATTTTTGTCAGAAACCCTTTACCTGTCATACAAGACTATCATTTCCAGACATATGATTTACGTCAACATTGTTCTCTCAACAAAGGACGTACATAGACAATTCAGATCACTGATTGCCTTAACATCAAGCAGAACAAAAATCAAATTAAAAATCAAATATGTCAAATATTATTACGTGCTAAAAAATTTGCTGCTGGCTGCTATTTATAAGTAGATGGAAAAACTTTATTTCTAGCTCAATTTCTAAATCTCCATATTTTATTTCCTTGATATCATTAAAACTGATCCTTATTAATCATACCTTATTTTCCTTGAAATCATATAACAAATCCTTATTCCCTTTTCTTATGACCATACAACAAATCCTTATTCCCTTTTCTTATGACCATACAACAAATCCTTATTCCCTTTTCTTATGACCATACAACAAATTCTTATTCCACATACCTTATTTTCCTTGAGATCATAGAACAAGTCCTTATTCCACATAACTAATTTTCCCTGAGATCATAGACCAAGTCCTTTTTCCCCATACCTTATTTTCCCTGAGATCATAGAACAAGTCNAAATCATCATTTTCTTCACTTTTTTTCAAAGACCACTATCAGAATAGCAAACAGTTTGGATCCTGATGAGACGCCACGTTCTGTGGCGTCTCATCTGGATCCAAACTGTTTGCAAAGGCCTTCAAAATCTGGTTCCAGCGCTCAAAGGGTTAAGACTGTCCAAGTCAAACAGACCACGTAAAATTGGTCTTATGCCATATGTGGCCAGCTAAGCTCCAACCCAGCCTGTACATCCATGCACTCAGGTCAGGAGCTGCCCTGTACCCTAAGAAGTTATTCAAGGTTTTGTGGTATCATTAGCGGACAGGGCAGCTCCTGACTAAACTGCATGGATGCGCAGGCTGGTCTGGAGCAACACTGTTTGCATATTGCGAAAGACCCATTTTATGGGCCTAAAGTGTTGTCCCAGATTAGCCTGTGCAGTCCACAGATGTGTATGTTATGAATCAAAATTGGAGACATTAAAGGCCTGAGTACTTTGTTGGAAAACGACCAGGTTCTTTGATCTCTGTCCACGGCTGCCACCTTCACCGTGTGAATGTTGCTGAGAATCTGTAGGGGAGAAACAGCCTCAGTAAAATTGAGATGAAAAAAATTGTATGCATTGTTTTGTTCATTTTTTCATTCTAATATTATGTCACAAGCTGTGTCAATGATATCTATGGCATTGAATAAGATGATGAGAGTTAAGTTTATTTTTGTATGACAATGAAATTTGGCGTTAATTATATATAACATTAGAACTCTTAAGATAAAGTTTTTTTTCTGTTTTGTATGATATGATTAAACAAGAGATGTGTTTGTCAAAAACAAAATGCCACCTACTGCGCCGCTTTGAAATAAAATTTCTATTTATCATTTGGCAGGTATAGAAATTATCTCCCTTAAAAGCTTGTTACTTCCCTTGGATTTAGTTTTTTGATCTTGGACCTTGAAGGATGACCTTGACCTTGACCTTTCACCACTCAAAATGTGCAGCTCCATGAGATACACATGCATGCCAAATATCAAGTTGCTATATTCAATATTGCAAAAGTTATGGCCAATGTTAAGGTTTTCAGATGAACGCACAGACTGACGGACTGACAGTTCAACTGCTATATGCCACCCTACCGAGGGCATAAAAATATGACTGTAACATGTTTTGCTAATAAATCCAAAAAGAAAATTAGCAAAGTTCTGACTTTACTTATGATGAAACAGTATTTCAACAAACATTTGAAACAAAAACAAAACCATAGGCCATATACTCACATTCTGTCCATCAAACAGGCAGATTCTCACATGTCTACTATTTATCTCCAGACCTACAAGACAACACATCTCTTGACATATTGAGCATTGACAGCACAAGAGGATATCAGTCATTAAATATTTCTAACTTCAATTGTTTCTTGCCTAAAAAGTTTTGATTATATTTGATATTATTTAAACTTAAGCGTGTTCACACGATTTGAAAAAGACCCCAAATGTTTGAAGGTAACAAAATTAGGGTATTTCATTGGTGTTTGTGGTTGGGGGAGGGGGAGATTCATACACTATAGCTCCATTCATACTATACTGTACTGAGTGGAAACACTTTGACCTCAATCTCATATAAACAACTCTCTGATACTGGATAATATGGTCAATCAAGTAAAGGGAGCAAATATGTTTCAATGAATGATATAGGGTATCAAAAACATTTTAACATATGATTACATATATGAAGCTTTGACAGAAATCTCCCTACCACTGCCTGGAACAGGTATCTGTCGACAGCTGGCAATAGTTATGATACGCTGTTCTCGCACTAGCTTGGCTTGAATCTGAAATGATAAAATTATAATAAACCTTTAAGTATTTTTGTCAGAAACCCTTTACCTGTCATACAAGACTATCATTTCCAGACATATGATTTACGTCTACATTGTTCTCTCAACAAAGGACGTACATAGACAATTCAGGACACTGATTGCCTTAACATCAAGCAGAACAAAAATCAAATTAAAAATCGAATATGTCAAATATTATTACGTGCTAAAACATTTGCTGCTGGCTGCTATTTATAAGTAGATGGAAAAACTTTATTTGTAGCTCAATTTCTAAATCTCCATATTTTATTTCCTTGATATCATTAAAACTGATCCTTATTAATCATACCTTATTTTCCTTGAAATCATATAACAAATCCTTATTCCCTTTTCTTATGACCATCCAACAAATCATTTTTCCCTTTTCTTATGACCATACAACAAATTCTTATTCCACATAACTAATTTTCCCTGAGATCATAGACCAAGTCCTTTTTCCCCATACCTTATTTTCCCTGAGATCATAGAACAAGTCCTTAAAACTAATTTTCCTTGACATCTGAGAACAAGTCCTTATTCCACATACCTTATTTCCCTTGAGATCATAGAACAAGTCCTTATTCCACATACCTTATTTTCCTTTAAATTATAGAATAAGTCCTTATTCTCCATACCTTATTTTCCTTGAGACCATATAACAAGCCCGTATTCCACATACCTTATTTTCCTTGAGATCATAGAACAAGTCCTTATTCCACATACCTTATTTTCCTTTAAATTATAGAATAAGTCCTTATTCTCCATACCTTATTTTCCTTGAGACCATATAACAAGCCCGTATTCCACATACCTTATTTTCCTTGAGATCGTAGAACAAGTCCTTATTCCACATACCTTATTTTCCTTTAAATTATAGAATAAGTCCTTATTCTCCATACCTTATTTTCCTTGAGATCATATAACAAGCCCGTATTCCACATACCTTATTTTCCTTGAGATCGTAGAACAAGTCCTTGTATGAGAAGTTTGAGTTGCTGAGTTTTGGGGCCAGATAGTTCCTCATCTGGTAGATCTTCTCTGAAAACATTCACACACAAAGTTATGAATGAGCTTCACTCTGTGAAAAGGAGATTTAACCCTTTGAGCGCTGGAACCAGATTTTGAAGGCCTTTGCAAACAGTTTGGATCCAGATGAGACGCCACAGAACGTGGCGTCTCATAAGGTCCATACTGTTTGCTATTCTGATAGTATTTTTTGAAAAAAAAATCAAAGAAAATGCTTATTTTACAAATTTAGCAGACAACATTTTAGCAGACTACAAATTTCCCAGCATGCATGTGTGTAAAGTGCTGTCCCAGATTAGCCTGTGCAGTCCGCACAGGCTTATCAGGGACGACACTTTCCGCCTAAACTGGATTTGCCTCAAAAAGAGTCTTCCTTTAAATGGAAAATACAATAAAAGCAAAAAGTGTCATCCCTGATTAGCCTGTACAGTATTATCTAGGATGACGCTTTACGCACATGAACTACAACCCCTTTTCACTAACAAAATAACAAATGGATTTGTCCTTTTTGTGATATATCCTTTTGAATGCAATGTGTCTGTGCATGTTTGTTGAAATACCAAAAAAGTATTACTTCACTTTGGCTGTTTCCTTACAAAAACTCAAAGACAGCAGGGTTAATAAGTTTTTACTTATGTAATTCATTTTTTTGTATTTATATATAAATAACATTTTTAGGTCATATAAGCTTTATATTTAAGACCTATTTAAAGTTTTGAATGAAAAAAACACAACTTGTTTTTATTCATATATATTATATTAATTAATATCAAAATTTAATACCCATTATAATTCTTTGTCTACAGAGATTTTTAGATTAAATGTCCATACCCTCATTGAATTTCTTGGCCAGTGTAGAGACTCTAAACCCTGACGGTACAGCACCTAGGGCGTGGAGAACATCAGTGACACTCGTCTGAAATGCATGAGGCTTTTCATAGAAAAGTGTTCAAATTGCCGCTGTATTCTAGAAAAACTAAGATAAAAATGTACATCCTGAGCAAGGCTTACTTAATGTTTTATGACAAATTAAAATATTGAGACTATTTTGAAGTATTATAAATGCTTAATACTGATATAATATGACCCTCGTCATGCAAAAATGGAAAACGCCATATCCAGACCACACTCTGGGCATATGGAATAACAACACCATATCCAGACCAGACTGTGGGCATATGGAATAACAACGCCATATCCAGACCAGACTGTGGGCATATGGCATAACACCCATATCCAGACCAGACTGTGGGCATATGACAT